>JAANDH010000982.1:0-16674 GCA_011799765.1 Nymphaea thermarum
GCAAACAATCCAGTTTTCCATGAAAGAACTAAACATATTGAAGTGGATTGCCATTACATTCGGGATCTCGTTCAAGCAGGAACCATTGCCACTGTTCATGTTCCTTCAGAAGATCAAGCTGCGGATATCTTCACCAAAGCTCTCCCTATTGGTGATTTCTCTAGATGTTGTGACAAGCTGAGCATGTTTAATATGTATGATCCAGCTTGAGGGGGAGTGTTGAAAAAGAAAAGCTTTATGTTTTAGGAGGCTCTTAGCAATATTAAAGAGTTATAACACTCTTTAATATTTTCTTTATTTCTTAATGAGTTATTTTGTAAATCCTATTTCTACCCTAATCTCTTTTATAAGAGAGATTAGGGTTATCGTAAGAAATAAGAGTTTTATGTTTCTCTCTCTCGCACGGCTGCCTCTCTCTCTCTCCTTTCTTCTCCGCTGCAACAGTAAACATAATTAAGAAACATCACATTTAGTGAGCAGGTGTGTTCATCTAAAAGCACCTCAATGTTCATAGCAAAGAGCAAGTTTATGTATATACTAATATTTCAATAGAAATGGCCAGGTGGGAAGCATAAGGCGCCTTTCTTTACACAAATCACTTGGTTTACACATTAAGACTTACCAGCTAGTAGTCTAATTGTTCCAACAATACCAAAGATTGTCTGAATCTTCAATGGATCTCCATTAGGCAAGTCGTCTGCATTGCAATGGAAAATTAGCAAAAGTCTGTTTAAATTATGAAGCAACAACTAAATTCATCAAGGTAATGCACAGAATCTTTACTTTCTAACACCACAAGCAATGAAAAGATATTTTATCAAATATTTGAGTCCACACGCCAAGGTCATAGGATGAAAGGTGCAGTAGGAAAAGGAGGACAGCTTGTCTATAAGTCAATGAAAGTAGAATATAAGAAGCAGAACAATTGTTATTTTCTGTAAAAGAAATTACAGACTTACAGTTGCTAGTTGTTATTTTATCAGGCATAAGATCAGTTTTTGGAACACTTACGAAAGAATTGCTAACATGTGCCAGTGAGACCAGTCAGAAGCATAAAGTCATGGTTTAGGCTAGAGTCTAGACTGAAACAATATTTGACTGTAGCTCAAGGAGATAGTGTCCACGTTTGCAGCTTTCCATTCCAAACCATCCCCAAACGTCTCATTGACCACAGTCCTTGCAATATCATGTGTAGAAAAACTAAGAAATGGCAGCCTAGTAGCAATTTTAGTAAATTATGTATTTGTTCAAATTTAAGAAATAAGCTGCTTTGAGAAGAGGAGATGGTCCATTTGAAAGTGTTGATTGCCAATTATAGCATTTGTTTGTACATATGTACACACATGGTCAATTAACTCGCACATCTTCATAATTCACAATATCACCTTTGTCAACTAAACAAGTCTGAATTCTGGAAAATGTTTCCAGTTTCATCTTTACAACCTTATGGTAAAACCAGTGCCTAGCATCAATGTACCTGCCAATTTTGATGTATTGCATTAATGCTACCTACCAACTTTGATGTTCAAAAGCATTGATGAAGCATTCCGCAATTTTGGACAAAGCTGCAATTTACTTTTCACTTTTGACGTGCAATTCACGCAAGTAGTTTGCACTTTCAGTATCTGTTGTGAGTTACTTGATTAAATTAGTTTCAGTTGCTTGACATGCAAGATTGCCGATACTTCATATCAGATATCCACCTCAATGTGGTTAACAATGTTAAGGTTGTATGCAATTTTAAAAATTAATGGATGACACCTTTATGTTGTTAACTTTTGTTAGTTAGATGCATTTACTTGTTTATGTTTTAATTTATTTATATGTGTATTTTACATGTGATTTTAGTGTCACTTACTATATAACATGTTTTCCTCTTCATCTTTTCTTCTGGTTTTTATGAATCATGATTTTTCTTTACTAAATTTCAATGAATGAATTAACTGTTCAGGAACGCACACCTTTCAAGAACATAAAAATTATCTTACAAACCACGTTTAGTATCCAGTAAGAAAGAGAAATAGTGGAAGATGCTTAGAGGGTAAGAACATCATCTATTACAAGTTTCTAACTAATTCTACGTTATGTACTATGATAAGGCATTAGCTGTTCGTAAGAAACTTGTGTAACCCAGGTGAAATGATCCGACAATTAACAAGCAGTTGCAAATATTTAAAAGCCTAAAGGAAATGAGCTTATAAATTTTGAAAGTTATCGGGAAGTTATAAACTACCTAAAAGATCACGTCTCTAGCGAGTGTTTGGCATGAGTTTCATTTGATTTTTAATAACAAATGTTTACCGAAGTTAGAGCTGTGTTCTAAATAAACGCAGCTTTGTACCAATGATAATGGAATCAATTTTTTTTCCACCACTGCCCCTTATCCATCTTCGAGCAGTAAGATGAGGTTTTAATACGTAGACAAGGTTTAAAGGTATCTAACTATGGTCCACGATTTCCAAAATCATCAGGGAGAAAAATTAAATTAAAATCTACCAATTAGCTTCGGATACGATTTTTTTACCTAAGGAAGAAAAAAATCAACAGCCGAACTAATCGCAGCACCTATTTGGTTACTAGCGCTTGCACTCACTACTTCGGACATTCTACGCGTTGTAGTGAGAGAGAGACTCCCTCGAAACACCAACAAACGGATGCCTCTTCACGGATGCCGAACCAGCTGGAGCATTTGGCTGTAAGCAAATGGAAGTGCCCGGTCTATTTGTCACGGAATTTAATGACGGCCTGCTTATTCGCGAAATACGGGATGGTAGCTGATAGGCCATAACGTAATAATTCACGTCAGGAACACCAAGAAGATAAACCGGGAAAACAATAGATTAGATTCCTCAAAAAGTTAGGAGAAAGGTGAAATATCCAGTTCACATAGACTCGGCCATAACTGATTAGAGGAGAGAGAACAACCAATCCAGTGGCAGGGAAACAATTGGATCAAATAAAATGAACTTTCATTTCTATCATAGAGGAAAAACAACAAAAAGCGCAACGAAGATCTACCGAGGGGCCCAATAACTCCGTCAGAGCGGCCGATGCAGAAAGGCTGAAGGGATTGAGAATCCGTTGGCCTTATGACGTACTTGTCCGGGAATTCCAGCAATTGCATTTCATTGCACAATCTAAAAGGCTCTCTGAGATTGGACGACGACGAAGACTCTTCCATCTTTTTATCCCGTCTCTCCCCTTCTATATTTCTCTCCTCTTCCATATTCCTCTCCCTTGGCCACAGGGCGATCAATGTCGTTCAGGGTCGAATAAGCAACGGAAGACCAAGAGGGACGTTTTGCTGCGAAGCATCCTTTCTTCCTTCAAGCCGATCGTCCATACACCATAGGAGCAAACTCAGCGAGCGGCCCCGACCATGGAACTGGATGTCCGTGCTGACGCCAACAAAAAACGAGAAGGTATTCAGTTTTTCAACGAAAAGCGCCCCCTGGCGTTATGCCCTTGTTGATTTTAGTAAATGCCTTCTTTTTCCAAAATGCCCCCTTTTTGTTTGAGCAATTCTTTTTGCTGCCCAATTTATGCAATATTGCTGCTGTAAGTCCCATGGTCCGTTTTCCCTTTTTTTTTTCTTAAAATGGAGACGTTGATGTGTTTAGATCTCTACTCTATTCTCCCTCTTTGAGCAGCTCAAAAACAATTAAATGCTCGACCTGCTGCTAGATGACATTTTCCTATAAGCAAAAATCCAAAGTAAAGTGCATTTGGTAGAATTATACTAACTTCACACAAGAGGCTAAGTAGTTCTATCGTTTATCACATATTATAGTGATGCATTTGAGGGAGATTCTCCCAAAGCATGGTTTTATAAGAGCAGTTGTTGTTTGGTTACCATTGCAGCAAACAAAAAAAAACATGTCGTTACCTTCATAGTTTGTTTCATTTTAGTCATTCATGTCCGGATTGCTACACCTTGCATCCATAAAATCGCCGTCATCTATATGACTCTATTACAATTATATGTCATGTTTAGCTTTTGAAGACCCGTCAAATTAGCAGGCTATCATTCATTTAGCATCATGTACGTGTAAATTGCTGGAACGTATCATTTTAATTTATATAATTTGCATGATGCTGTCGTGGCTGTAATCACTTAGAAGCAAAATATCGTTCTTTGCAAATTTTGTGCTCAACTAGCATCTCTGAAAGCAATATCATTTATATGATGTTATTGCTATTGTAACGGCATGTCATGTTTAGCTATTGAAGACATGACCAATTACCAGTTAAGTATTTGTAGCATTAAAATTGTCACTATAAAACACTTATCATTCATTTGTTGCTAAGCATATGTCACAAAGTAAAATCCCACACAATTCATAAGATGTTGTCATCATTTGACGACGTTTAGCGACATGACATATGTTAATATTCTCTTCAAATGAATTGCATCTAATACATGTAACTTTAAAGCAATCATTGTAAAATACTATCATTATTATAGTGCCAAGTATGTATAAAATAATCAAGCACTATCATTTTAGTTCTATTTCTTTGCACACACTGTTACTATTACAACTATTTACAATTTTTAGCTAAATTATGCTTGTGATTAGAATATTGACAAAGAATATGAGAAGACAAAAACCATGGTAGTGGAAAAAGACGTAAACAATGCAATGTGGTTGAAGGTGAGGCAAATGAAGTGGAAATACATGCATCCATACTCAACATAAGAGCAACCTGTTTGATGCAAATAGAGCGGAAAAAAGTGTTGTAATGGATGCGCATATGCACAAATAGGGCATTGGCAAGTTTGATGTATGCCAGGATAATCTTGATATACATGAAGCAGAGAAAAATATTCTGATAATTGCTCATGCACAAATAGCGGAATAACGATTTTATGTATGCATTGCCAATCCTATATGCATGGTGTAAAGGAGGATGACACAAGGCAAACTAGAATTGCTGGTCGAGCAGATGTACACATGCATAGAAATAGCTGTAGCAAGTTTGATGTCTATGAGAATCATCCAAATACACGCGGCCAGGGAAAATAGCCCAACATTATCCAACATGTATGAGTAGGGCAGTGGTGAGTTTGAGGCACGCAAAGATCATCATGATGTACAAGAAGCAAAGAAAAGTGTTCTATTAGATGCATACATGTACAAATATGTAATGGTTATTAATTTGATGCACACAAGGATCGTCCTAATACACATGGAGCAGAGGAAAGTGTTTCACTATATGTGATTATGCATGAATAGGGAAATGGTGAACTAGACGCTCCATGTGATGGAATGGAGTCGGTAATGATGTGGATGTTTACAGTTTCTACAACAAGTGCACAGTCAACCACTAAATTAGCTTTAGAAAGATAGTAAATGTAAAAATATAAAAGGATTTGTTAGACATATGTCTGAAAAATAGATCTTTGAAAGGAAAATAACATCGTCAAAATTCCAAGAGGGATTTCAAGACGTAAATATATTGCAAGATTGTAATTAGGTTATTTTGTGTATATTGTATGTATATGTATGTATGTATGTATTGTATATATTGTATATTCATGATTAATAGTGTTTCAATTTCTTAAGCAATATGAATAGTTTTTGAACGATCTTAGAAGAAACAAGGTCCAACAATATTATAAAATGTTCTCCATAATTCCCCTAATGATAAGGATCAAGGTGTTGATCCATGTTGCAAACATGCATACCCCTCCATGTTTGAGTAGGTGAAAATTGAAACAATTGCATTTATGACTATAAAATCAAAATAATTCCTTGCAAGGATGACTTATACAGATATCATTTAGAGATTACATTGTGACATAGAACATAGAAACAAAATTTAGTGTTTGTTCAAAAAGTTCAAAATTCGTGGACTCCCTGGTCACCATCTAGTAATGGTGTCGAATGAGCATAACATTAAAGAGGTACATGTAATGGAAATGAACCAAGAACTAAGACTGATGTGTGAAGTGGCTCCAACTCTATATGATAGATAAGGGCAATAAATATTTTAGTGCATCATGATACTAGCTTTCACATTACATTTTTCATGAATGTCACTCAAATTCCCTCAAAGAGTAAAGAAATGTACCAATATTTAGTAGCGACACAATGGAAGATCTTGAAAAGTGCACTTGCATATGTAGAAGGAACGACTCATGTGAGCAAACATGGTCCAAATTGCAGCAGCCAACCAATAATCTTGGCCAAGATTATAAATTTCATCGACATATTATGTTTAATAACTTAAGGGTAAATATTATTAATGTTGATTGGTTTTACCATGTCACTAAAGGAATCAACAAGTAGTGCATAGATTGTGGGCATAGGAGAGAGAATGCAAAGCATCTTACAAAGGTGCCAAAGATAGAAAGAGTGAAAGGGGTAAAGCGAAGTAAGGCCTGCTCATTTTTTTGAACCATGTACAAGAGGTTTATTGCATGTACCATTTGAGAATGCATGCACTTAACAACTCCAAGCACGTCACATATCAGAGTCAAAAATAAGAAATAGCATCATACTGCTTTTGGTAAGTTGTAATGTGGTTTTCTATGAAAAGTTTTTTAAGATGATATTCTCAATTAAAATATTTGAAACCACAAATAATTTAAATTTAACACAGAATCCACTGAGTGGTCAGTCTAGGTTAAGCTCATGGAACAATAATTGAATTGAGAAGCTAAAATAAACACAAAACAATTTTGATTGCTTCAAAAGAAAAATGAAACTCCTTTATACTGAGTGTAATTAAACACCATTATCAACTCTAATTACAACTTCATGGATCTTTGATAAGCCTTTAACTTGCTTTGGTGCATCCACCTTCAACTGGTCCTTTGAACTCTCCTACTGAGCTCCACAAACCTGAAATTAGATAAACATATAGCAAAATAAATCCTATGCCTAAAATATATGTTACTAGATGCCTAATACCATTTAATATTCCTTAAAAAACATTGTTAACCTGCTTATAACAAACTTTCTAAATAACTTAGACTACTACCTAAAACCACTAAACTGGGCAACAGATTTTATTTTGGAAAAACATAAAATATACTGAATTATAGCTTTAAAAAAAAATTCAAACAACTCAGCAACATTAGGTGAGAGAGGAAAACTTGATTTCCAAAATACCAATGGTAGGTTTGCCCACACACACTGATTCTTATACTGACTAATTCTTGAACACGCCCACACACTGATTCTTATTCCAAAAAAAAAAAAAGTTGTTCCCCTTTAATCCACATGGAAAACTTGATTTCCCTACTTCTAAATTAAAATTCCTAGTGAATCTACCTTAGGACAACTAAAATCTGTTGAAAAAAAAAAAGTCAATAAACAGCTGGTGGTTTGTCTATAGTGTTTTAATAGCGAAGGGTCCCACAAATTCCTTTTGGATGTTTTGTTAGGCAGAAAACTTATGTTATAAATACTTAGTTTATAGAATGACGGCTTAAGTTGCTCTTGTTAATAAGTGTATGCATGTTATAAATTGTGTGATAAGCGTAGCATGTAACTTATCAAGCTTCTAAGTTGGAGTAGGCAAGGAGATTGATGGTTGTGGGTTAAAATCTCCAGTTCTAAATGGGTCTTCCCCAAACTGTTTAGGTTGATGAGATAGAGAGGTGACAAAAGTCAAGAGATTTGCTTTGAGCTAGCGGCGGAGCTAGAAATTTTGGGTTGAGGGGCATTGATTATAAAACCTTTACATCTTAACGGGCAGTTCTATATATACATGAACATATTTTTTAAAGTATCAATATGAATATAAAGATATTTTGTGAGGCTGTTGTGGGCAACTGCCCACACACACATATATGTAGCTTTGCCACTACTTTGAGCTACCATATTCAAACCTCGGTCACTAAGACCATGTTGTGGGTTGAAGCCTTGGGGATTTTGCAATACCAATGGTAGGTTTTTTAGTATGATAACTTGTGTGCTTATGTAGTACTTATATGTTAAACTGATTCCAACTGACTGGGTTCTAAGCTCCAAGTTTTACCTAGAGAGAGCATATGTTAGGCAGCACCAACACCTATAGTAATTGCATGCATAGAAGAGCTTGTCTGCGATAAAATTTGGTAGTTATACACTTCGTGAATGCGTGAATTGCTTTAAGGTTGCTGGAGATCACAAAACTTGAGTTTGTTTAATGTGAGAATAATTTTTTTTGAAGGCATTACAAAGACATTTTGGTGTTGAATATTTTGTCTGGCAAATAACTGACTTTTACTTGTATAAACGATGGACATCTGTTGGTCTCTGTTAAGTTGTAGAAAAATGTAATGAATCGAGTAATAACCTTAGCATGTAACCGTTCATGCTCTTAAGATGGAAGTAGGTAAGGTGATCATTGTAATTTGGACCTTCAATTATAGGGTTTTCAAGGGGCTTTCCTAGTTGGCAAGATACCGTTTGTGGGGGTCACATGGTTTGCTTTGGCCACCATAGTCCAATCACGGCCATGTGCAGGCTCCATTATGATATATGTTGTCAAGGTGGCTAGGCACTGCCTGGGCACCAAGCAGCGCCTAGCACCTAGGCGTGCCTAGGCCAAAATGGAGACTTGTTTTTTTTTTTGTAGTTATGTTAACTATTACAGTATTATTAATATTTGCAATGCATATAATAGAAATATAGCACGTATAATCAACTTAACAATCAAAAATTAATTGTTGGAGATTGAAAGTCAATAAAATCATTGAATATGCAAAATCAATAATAGAAGTTTAACATTTTTCATTAAATGTAATCTAATACAAAATACAAAATATCAAACTAAATCTAATCTCAATATGAAGGAACGTAAATCCGCAAGAAGGCTTTGATTGTTTCGCTAGGCTCTTCCACTTGAAGCTGCAATTTGTCTTGTGGCTTAAACAACTTCCATTGTCTTCTTCTTCAGAGTTTGGGACTACAAGTGAAGACAAATTGTCTTGTTCTTGTATCTCTGGAACAATATCTGGTACATGGTTTTGTTCTTCTATGTCTAGAACAATCTTTGGAATCTCATTTTGCCCTCAGTGTTGCAAACCATTTTTCCAGATATTTTAGACATGGTGAAGTCTAACAAGGTAAAGAACACATAATTAGTTGAATAGACAATAATATTATAAGAATATTAATAAGCCAACAAATGAATGCTCAATATTTAGATGCCAAAAATATAATGTTTACTTGAGCAAACATTAAAAATTAGGAAAACCAATATAATAAGTTGTTAAAAAGCATAGTGATCAGACGATGAATAAGATGATTTCCATCATAATCGGAATCATTGTCTAAATTTAATGATATATCAACATCTTCATATGTGTCCTCAAAATTGGTTTCTTCTTCTTCTTCTTGAATTTCAATCAACTTTCACTTTCCCTTAGTTTTGGATGCACTCTTTTGACTTTTATGTTGTTTGAGTGATTGTTTTGATGGACCATCATGGTCTTGAGAAGTGCAAGTTGCCTTGTTAACAAGATCTCATGTAAGATAAGGTTCATCATCATAAACATTGTCATCATTACTTGGCCATTCAACATTTTTATCAACTTCTCGCAAGACAAGGGGATCAACTTTTTTGCAACTTCTTTCCTTTCTTTATATTGTTCCGTTAACCACTGATTATCAGCCACAAACACTAAGTCATTCAACTTTTTTGTGTTGTAATCTATTTTGCTTCTTTGTATAGAGCTGTAAGATATTTAAAAACGTAAATATATGAGGAAAAGGCCTAACACTCAAACGATGTAAAAACAACAAGAAAACGTTCATACCCATTCAAGAGTATTCCAATTACGTTCACAACTAGAAGCACTACTTGTAAAGCCCAACACTCAAAGAACAAAACATTGTGGTTTAGGACATCCAATGTTGTAAGAGATCCACCAATCAACTATGACATGTAAAAAAAATCTAATGTTATTTAGTGTTAAAAAACTAAAATGTATCATACATTTATATCATTATTCATACGTCATAACTTACTTGGCAAAAAGTTTTATCCTCTTCTAAATTGTCATGTCCACCAAAATGGTCCTTCGTCTTTAGCTCTAAGGGACTGCCAACTAGAAGAGAAATGCACTTGAAGAGTCCTAGCTTTATTTCATAATTGGACTCAATATTAACATCAACATAGAAGATTGATGGATTTAAGTATAAGCCAGCTGCATGTAGAATTGATGCAAATGAGCCTCCCACCTTTTGTCAATAATTTCTCATATACGCTAATATGGATATTCAACTATCTTCAAATTCACTTATTACAGTCTACAAGATGTCAGAATGACAAAACTAAGAAAAAAAATCTTAAAATGCAAAAACTAACTTTTCTTCATTTATTCCTTTGCACGGCCCATTGTCCATATATGTAACCCATCCATAGTTTTTCATTACTATTAACCATGTGAAGAACTTCAACTAATGGATGCATAACTCTAAGAACACTAGTGATACTGTCCAAAAGCTTTTCTACAAAACGCATTGTTCAGACCTTCTTCTAGTGACAAATTTGCATGCCTTGTTTTCTAACCATTCTTTTGAAGTAAACATGATTCTTAAACCCTTTTTGCATCTGCACAAACTTTTCAAAGTAAAAAATCTTGTTGCAAACCAAGTCACAGGTGGCCTATAAAGGACTTTCTGTGTTGCAGTCCTCATGATGTGCAATACCTGGCCAAGTGCATATATAAAAACAACTAATTGTTTTGCCTTAGAGAATATATGTTTAAACTGTGTAACTTCTCCAATATCATATAAAATTAGATCCAAACAATGAGCTGCACAAAGGGTCCAAAACAAATGTGGTAGCTCTCGATCATCCATTATCATATTTCCTGCCTTCACATAATTTGAGGCCCCAAGTGTCTATCAATCCATTTGACATAATAAACATTCATACTTCTTTCAATGTCTATATATATTTTCATAAATTCTTATGTCTTTGCAACATCTAGTTCGAACAAGGGTTCTGACATCTCACGATAAGAAAGACCCATTATGTTTGGGCTAAATTGTCCTATGGTATCAATCATGACTTGGAAGGAAGGCACATTTATAGTGTTAAATGGTATTCTTGCCTGATAAAGCTCTCTACTAATGGTTTGACATATGATCCACCTTTCTTCCTTCTTATATATAATCTCTACAGTTATTTGTTTCACTTTATTAGCCCCTTGTTGCAAAACAAAACATTAACAAAAGTCCTTTGGGATGTGGTGGTGATAATCCAAACTCCTCTCTTAATGCATGTGAGTGTGTTGCAACTTCTATGCCGTCATCTATAGATATGTACATCATTTAGCTTTGTTTCTTGGCTTTTCGTTCCTTCTTTGACTTGTGCTCTTCCATGTATTCTAGTAGTATGTTCTGAATCTTCGATGTCGAAGTGTTACTTGCAATGACATTTTTTCCAATGCCAAGTAGGTGTTGTTTAACAAGATGAATATCACCATCCAATGCCCTCTTACATCTCATAAACATTATCAGGCCAAGACTGATCATATCATTATCACTTTCAGAGGTATTTACATTGTTTGAACTTACGTGATCCATCTATAGATATATAGTATATTATATTTGTCAATAATGACACAATGATATTTGCAGTGAAGTAGATACACCATGATATCTGCAATAATGGTACAATTACATTGTCATAATGCAAAATATCAAGAAAAATACATGCATTTAAAATGATGAGACTTACATCAATTACATGGTGATGCAGCTTTGTTACCATAAGCTCTTGAATCTCCTTGTTTATTAAGCAAACTTCTCCAATTGGGGTCACACAACTCACACCTTTGAGTAATTCCTAATTTTTGTTCTTCTTATAAAATCCAATGCTTCATTTGCCAATTCATGCTTCCATAAGTTGGTCGAAATTGATCTTTGCATACCATTCAATATTAATGTTGTCCTTTTGGAGTGCTTTTCTTTAATTCTTACTATTTGTTTACTATATGAATTATGATAAGTTTTAGCCTTCTTTATCCTTCAACCTCTCTATTGTTCCTTCATATTTCTTAGTTCGATCTATTGTGGTTTCTTTCTGTGCCATTACCTGTTTCTATATCTTTTTCATAAGCTATTTAGTTTTGTGTGTTAAGCTTAAAGAACACATGATTTTACTTTTATTTTATGAAGAATAGAGAAACATAGTGATGAGAGAAGAAGGAATGGGCACAATTTCTTAGGTGCACAAACATCTTAGATTATGAAGGAACTGCAAACACTTTTAGGAAGAGGGTAGCAATGATAAAAAGCATTCAGACCTTGATATATTTGAAGACAGTAAACTTTCTATAGGGATAGTCCATTTTGGCCCCCATCCATACACTTTTATGTAGAAATTATATTGGAAACTTGTTAAAAGTGGCCAGTGCCCACCTTCAGCCATATCCATATAGGTAAACAATGACATACTCCCTCCTTTTCACACACACACACACACACATATATATATACATATATAGAGAGAGAGAGAGAGATTTAAAAAAGAAAATTAATGTTAAAATCAAAGATTTGGCAGCAAGATTGCATATAAAAACTATGGCAAACAGTGGTACATGGTTACATATCACAGCTACATGCTAGAACATGAACAAATCTTGACCATGACATATTTCATGATCCCGAAAAGTCATAAATAAGAGTTGTATATTACAGTAAACTCGACAACTATGGTATAATCTTCAAGTTACTAACATGCTAGGGACATAACTGCATAAAAGGCTAGAAAGAAAATGATGGTCTAAGCAAGAAGCAAGGATATTAAAAGGTTGTAGAGGCACAACACATCCATGAGAATAAGACAAATTGACTCTAAATGTGTAATAGAGGAATTTAAACTTTAAAGGCACTCTAGTCTGAAAATAGAAGGTGGATCATGGATTTAGATCAGCCAGTTGAAAATAGAAGGTGGATCGTGGATAGACCAGACAAAAGGATAGAAATTGGATCAGAGGTAATAGATCATAGAAAAAAATAGATGTAGGATCTGAATTTGGAGAGCATGAAATAGAAGAGTGTCCTCTGTGTAGGTCTCATTTATGTCAATTAGGTTTGAACCTAGTGGTTGGTGGGCTCATTGAGATTGGAATTAGTAAGCTCAGATCAATGATGAGTCCCACCATTAAACATGACAACTTTTATAGAATTTCCTACCTTGCATTGAAAACTGATGATAGAACTTATCAGCAGAAGTAGGCTGAAATAGCTTGATTTGGAATGCCATGCCTAAAATAGCAACAATGTGACATCTATCATTTTGAAATCAAAATCAGACTTTCCATTGGTATTGAATATGATGAAAATTTTCAACTCCCACTTGAATACTTGTGTCAAATGATCATTTTATATCTACCATAAATATCTTTACTTTTGGTGATTATGCCCCTCTAACAAATATTCCATGGTAGTTTCACCTCTAGATAGCGCCTAGCTCGAGTTCTATTTAGAAATTCTGCCCAAATTGTTCCAAAATCAACTTTCTCAAATGACTGCTCTTAAAATTTTACGTCACTGAATGAAGTAAAGTAGTGAAGTACATTAACTAAAAAGTACGAGTTTGAGGGGGTTTCAAATGGAATTTTCATTAGATAGGTTAAGGAGTTTTGCCAATACAACTATACAAGAATTTGATGGAAGAAATGGAAACTTCATGAAATTATTTCCCAAACAGGCTTGAAGTATACAAACTGAAATTAGTGAACTAAGTGACCCATGATAAGGATGGAATGGGATGATTGTGAGTTTGTAGCAATTAAATCCAAGGCAAATGGAGCATTACGAATTTGCATTAAGCTTGGCCAGGTTGATCATAATCAATTAAGTTAAAATCAATGTAAAATAATTGCTGAGAGAAATGGCCACTATTAAAAAATTAATTGTACTTTCTCTAAGTCACTTAAATTCTAAAAGTGAGCTATGATTAGGCTTATTACATCACAAAAATTTTGCAGTAAGCTTGATATAAGCTAAGGGTACACAATTGAGCTCAAAATTAATCATTCTTAAGGGAATGAGCCCATCAAGTTCAATTTAGTTGGGCTGAGCCTAACATGAGCTAAGTTAGGTAAGCTAGAAATCACATAAAATTTATGAACATGAAGTGACACCAACCTAACTAAGGTGGAGTAGGATGAGCTAAGGCCATTGAAGATTAATGAGAGTAGAAATGGTCGTAAAACAATATTAAAATGGAAAAAATGAGCATAAAATAGTTGACAAACAATTGGAAAATGACGTAAAATGAGAGAGTAATTTGAAAACAAATAAAATAGCAGTAGACCTGGCAAAATGGAGAATAAAACATTTGGGGTGTTTACACCTCGTCCTCTTCCCCTTTGCTTTGTTTTTCTAAACTCGCTTCTTCAATCCTCTTTTTCAACTCTCTCTTTTGTAACCTTGACTTCTTAATTTCACTTCTATTCTCGCGATTTCTATTTCATTTCCTTTTGTCCTCTCAACTTTCTTTTCCTTCTCTCTTTTTTCAAGCTCCCCACATCCCTCTCTTGATGTCCTCACATTTAGCTGTGTCATCTTCCATTCTCACTTCTTGAATTCACACTTTATTGCTCATTTGTTCAATTCACTTTTCTTCTACAGTTGTAGTTTCAACTGGGTTTCTATGTCATATACAATATAGTGTAGCTGATCAATGTTGTCCATTGTCATGTCATGCCAAGGTACAAGTAGCTTTGAAGGCATCTTAACTACAACCATGGATATAGCAGTTGGGCCTTCTTCACTAGAGCCATGATATCTATACAATACAATAATTCAAATGGCATGCATATGTATCCATAACGATATCTACCCATTGGAACCTTGAGTAATTAGTTAAACATTCCTACAAGAAGATTGACAAAGTTGGTCTGCTATGATTTTTATGAGATAGCAATTTAAGTTTATATCTTTAAACAAAGCAATCACTCGATAGGTTTTTTGGATTGCCGATCGTGTTAGCTAATGAAGCATTGAAAGAATTAAATATTGTTTGGCAATTTACTGTTATGCATATAAAAAGCAAACTTGTTTCTACAAGACCGATCAATGACCTTTTTATAAAATATATACATGGTGACAAGTAGACACCATTCAGCACACTAGACACAAAATAAGCGATTTATTTTGACATTTCTGAACTGAAGAGATTTTATATATTCTCTTGCAAATTACTATTCTACATACTAAGAACATACTTGTTCCTAGAGCAAGACTGGCCAGTTCAGCTCCGACATTTCTTAAAAAGTATATCATGTCGAATTGAGTGTATACTGTGCAACATATACACTCAATTCCATTACGTTCGTGATTTACTTGTCATGCATTGGAGATCTTCTATGTATCTCCTTTCTTTGTTACATGATAACCTAACGAAAATTAGTAATTGCAGATCTTTGATTTCCCAGGTAAAACTACACAAAATATTCTCACAACAATAGCACATAAAAATTATGACAAATAAAAATAAATAAAACTCATCAGATAATGCCTGGAAAAGGATGACACTCAAACAGTCGAGATAGCCAACGATGAAGAATGAACACCGAAATAATGTGGGCTACAATGATTGTTTGAAGTACACTCCCATACTAACGACTCCAGGCATATGCTGATGAGGGCCTTGCACGGGATTTGTTGTTTGATGGTTCTCGTTCTGCTGAGGGTCTTTATCAAGGGTGTATCATGTTTCATTTTAATGAAGAGCAGCTATGACTTTGTACAAATATATGGGAAAGGATACCGTACTTGATGCTGGAGAACATTAATGTTGTATTACTGAAGGACATGTACGTACACATCAATTCAAATGAGAATTGATTCAACCCTTTAAGATGGGTTCCATGTCATTAGGGCTATATATATATATATATATATATATATATATATATATATATATATATATATATATATATATATATATGTTCTTGAAGCTGTGAATTGAAAATTAATACCTTAACCTGAGAGTCAATTTAAATTATGAAACGTTAAACAGGCATTTGGAAGTTGAGCGGCTTCACGTGGCCTTGGGAGTACCAAGGTTCCGTAGGGGCCTCAACATTCAGCGCCGTTCCCTCCACGTCTTCCCTCGGCACAGAAGGCACTCATTCCTGCCGTTACTTCCGCGGTTAGGTATGCTTTGCTTCACGAACAGGCCATCCCCTTCTTTTTATTCGCGTCCCTCCCGCGTCGGACGGAGAGAGTGGGAGACACATGGATCGTACGGAGATCGTGTTCTTCGACGTAGAGACCAGCGTGCCCTTCCGAAGCGGGCAAAAGCACGCACTATTGGAGTTCGGGGCGATTGTGGTCTGTCCGAGGAGGCTGGAGGAGCTGCGGAGTTACTCCACGCTGGTGAGGCCGGCCGACCTCTCCTGCGTCTCTCCGACGTCAGTTCGCTGCAATGGAATCACGAGGGACGCCCTATCCACCGCCCCTTCCTTCCATCAGGTGGCCGAACTCGTCTACGACATGCTTAACGGGAGGGTGTGGGCAGGCCACAACATTTTGAGGTTCGACTGCCTTCGAATTCGCGAAGCCTTCGCAGAGATTGGTCGTCCAGCGCCGGAGCCCAAGGGGATTATCGACTCATTGGAACTGCTGACGCGCAGGTTCGGAAGAAGAGCAGGAAACATGAAGGCACGTCTCCTTCTCCTCTCTCTTTCCTCTCCCTACCATCTTCCGCCTCTTC
>JAANDH010000982.1:16774-78403 GCA_011799765.1 Nymphaea thermarum
GGGGGGGGGGGGGGGGGGGGGGGGGGGGGGGGGGGGGGGGGGGGGGGGGGGGGGGGAGAGAGAGAGAGAGAGAGAGAGAGAGAGAATACATTGAGCGGAGGATGTTGATTAGTCATAGTTCCTTTGACCCCCTATCACTGTATCACAGGCATTATCAAGATTTTTCCTGCCTTCCCCTTACAAGCACCTCGTTAGTGGACATTCTATATTTTAATGTTTTCGAGATTACGCTTATAAGAGAAGTTAGTCCTAATGTATTAGATTATGTTTCTAACTTTCTGCAAAGTGTAGGAATAGTGTGCTACAATGCAGAAGCTCTACGGCTCAGTCAATTTCCTGTGTAGCAAGACCAAGCTAATTGATTGTTTGCCTTTGACTAACATTTTCCATTGTCTGTTTTCTCCGTCAGATGGCTACTTTGGCATCTTATTTTGGGCTTGGCCAACAGAAGCACAGGTACTTTATCTACTTTCTTTGACGTAGTTCTGTCTATTCGGACGATTGACTGGCCACAGTTTCCTTTACTGTCGTATGTTAATTGCTTAATTATATAGCTGTTAAATCGCTTCATTATTTAACATATTTATTTCCTTAATCGGTTGCATTTTACATCACATGCACAAGGCTTCTATAAGTACTTTTCTAAGGAGTGTTTCTGTCTAGCTATTTACCTACTGGTCATTTTGCAACAAACGTAGAAAATGTACTACTTCAGATAAGGTGATATTTTCTGGAACAAAACCTAAAAAGGAAGAATTTTTAGCTCAAAACATTTGGTTAGACCTTGAAAATCAAAATTGTTTTGGAAAAATGGGTCATCCGCATTCAAAAGGGGTTTGGAGGCCAGTCACAGGTTTGAGCCAGGGTTTGGGCGCAAGACCCAATGCTTGCACAAATGCCCACCTTCTGAGCAGCTAGATGTTCATAAATTTCCTCTGCTACAGGAGTACAAGGAATTAATTGCTATTTGTTTGAACAACTTGTATTTGTATGGTAACCCAACATATTTCCAATTTCTGATCAAGAACTAAGCTTCAAATCTGTATCTTGTTATTGTATCAGGAGCTTGGATGATGTTCGGATGAATCTGGAAGTAGTCAAATATTGTGCAACTGTCTTGTTTTTGGTGAGTTTGATGCCTATGAACTATGAAGTCTGGATTTTGTCATATGTATCATTTGTTGATTCTTTTGCATGGTGAGCAACTGTTTTGATTCTTTTGAATGGTTTGTGATTGTTTATGTGCATGTATATCATCAATATTGCTAGATACAACCTACATGGTGGGACACACCTAAATCCAGGCAGAACTTGGTGCATTATACAGTCTAAAAGAAAAACTAAACCAATAAAATACAATATTAGGAAATTAACAATAGAACTGAAGCATTTTTCAATGAAAAACATGTTACTCTCAATTTATAACAACAAAATAAATAAACTGCACAATACTGCTGATGCCAGACGTTCCATAACATAGCATGGTCCGAAGTTTGGATGAGGAATAATAAACTTAAACAATTAAAAATTAAAGGTTATATATCATAAAGAGAGCATTTTCAAATTTAACATCCCCGGCTTGTATACTGTAGAGCTCATGAAATTTTTTAATTTATTAAATCCCAAATACTAAATTCCTATTTCTATTTATTAAAACCTAAAAACATGAACTGAAGCCTCAAATTACTAAATCTAATTAGAAAAATAGTGGAACATAATTCCTCAAGATGATCACAGTTTCCATGTTGTCAATTGTCTTCAATTGTAATTCTAATGAACTAGAGAAAAAGAAGTGCATATATATATATATATATATATATATATATATATATATACATGCGTTATACATTTGTATACATATGTACATGTATATGGAAAAATCACCTGCAACATCAAAAAGAAAGAGAAAAGGAAAATCTACATCAAAATAAACAAAGAAGAAAGCAAAGCTCTGTTGACGGAAGAAGAAGTAGAGAACTGGAAAGTATCTGCCTTGGACAATAATGGAAAGATGTCAACTGTTGAGTGCCTAAGTAAGCCTAAGCACCCCCAGGCAATAACCTAGAAGTGACTAATGGTCTATCATCTAAGAACAAAAATCATAAGTGACCAGCCAAGCTTAGGAGGCCTCGGCACACCAAGCATGCTTTTACCAACCTGCATGTTCATCTCCATTGAAGGATTGATTGTCTTTGTGTTTGTCAGAAAATAGATTTCTGACATCTAGATGAAATTTGCAATTCCTTGACTTATATTTACACGCCACATTTGGCACTATCTGAGGATGTTGGAATGATTACCATACGTGCTCTCTGAATTGTGTCACTGTGATGCTCAGTAGTCTCTCCTGGTGCTACAGTCCTACAGTTCAACCAGTTGCTTCTCCTCATTTGGTTTCACCTCCATAATATAAAAAACAGTACACCATTGTTGCATCAATATGTTCTTTCATTTGTATCATTGAAAGTTTTTTCTGGAATAGGCAGTCATCAAAGAATCTTTGGGTGGGAGTCATCAAACAAACTTATAAAGTAGCTTTCGTGACTCAGTAACGTACTCCTTATCCTGCAAATATGTTGTTGCATGATAATTCCTGCAGGAGTCCAGTCTTCCTGAAGTTTTGATGGATGACTCTTCAAACATGGTCAAGCAATGCCATTGTGTTGCTGAGGCTTCATGCTCTAGAGATGTAGGCTCTACTCTTACCTTGATGACAACCCACAAGTTACCTTCTACGTCTATGAAGCAGCCGCACAAGGTTCCAGATTCTCTTAACATGTCTGACAGTAGAGATCCCTTTGACTTGTCCAATTTCATTGATGAAATTGAAACAACAAACACCTCCCAAAGAGATGCTAATCTTCTGGGTGGAAAAAGGCAATCAGATTCATCTGAAATGATGCTTAATCCGCCTGCTGTGTCTAAGGGCTCATCTAGCAGTTGTTCTGGGTTCTTGGAATTGCATCAGATCTCCTTGGTTGCTTTGGATGCATCTTTTGTTCCATTTTTTGGGGGATGCCAGCGAATAGCACTGCTTCACAATGGGGCTCCATTGCAAATTTGTGGTGTGAATATGAAGATTCACTTTGGAGTGAGCTCAAAGTTTCTTGATCATTCTGGACGACCTCGAGTAAGTATTGTAGTAGAGCCACCCAAAGCATTGTGCGAGATCCTGGACAGATGTGATCAGCTTGCTCGGCAGTTGTCTTCTGATTCTGGTAGTGACTCAGAATGGAGAACCACTGTGATCCGGAAGAATGGATTCTCAAAGTTGGTCCCTACCTTTCGTCTGCAGTAAGTTTCTTATTTCCTTCCCTTGTGCAATCCAAGGGATCTCTTTGATCCTAGTTTCTTCTGCATCCATGTGTGGTGGTCTTATCATTCGAGTGTCGTTTATTCATATGGAAGGCAGATGTGCTCAGTTCATCTAGTGGGTTACATGAAACACCACAAGGAACCACAGTTGAGGCACCAGCTAGAAAATGTGGGGGTCCTAGTGGTGTTTCACTTTAAGAAGGTTGACTCACATGAGCTGATTTGCATTTATTGAGTGGGTAGGTAACCCACGCTCGTGAGTAAGGATGCACCTGGACTGTTCTTGTTACTATGTATGTAGCAGTACTTGTTTGGCCATGTTATCCACTCTTTGCTTTGCATTCTCTTTCTGTTTTCAGCATTCCTACTGCAACAAATGGAGAGGGCTCTGCCTACTCTACAGAAATATATCAGCAAGAACCTACAGGAACAAGGAAACTAGTTTTCACTAAAACAAATGTTTCTGAGCTGGAGCCATTCTTTCTCCCGGGGACTCTAGTTGATGCCTGCTTTCGCTTAGATGTGTACGACTACCAACAGCATGCAGGTATCCGATTGGTGGCAAAGAAGTTGTCACTGCATCCTTCAATGCCAGTGCCTTCCCCAATGGAGGTAAATGCATGAACAAGAGGAAAATCAGGCAGAATGTGCTGACCATGTATCTTTTCGATGGTTGACTTGTATACTAACCCATAGATCGCCATCGTATCCTCAAAACTGGGAAATTTGCCATGGATTATTTAACTGATGATGATATAGGGGAATAAATAAAACCTTTTTATTTGTCAAGAAAACCCTGTGCACATGGTCGAGTTGAGAGTTGGATCCTCAGTGAGCTTTTTTCGTGCTATCAGGTCGTGTAATCTTTTTATGTGTTTAAAAATAAAAAATGAAGAAAAGAAAATCAGCTTATCTCTGGTGGCCATGTGGAATTTTTTAACGATCTTAAGATGATCGATATTTCTAGTATGTATTATTTCAAAATCTTGATTGTCATTTAAGTTGTGAGATACCTGTTAAACCATGCTTAATTATTCTGAAGGCTTAACTTGTTTCTTGTAGCAAAGAGCCGGAAAACCCACCAACCAGATGTAGTGCCATTGAATTACTGAATTGGGTGTGTTTAGACCACCTTAACAGATTATGATAATTAAATGATGTTGAGAAAATGGACTACAATTAGCACATAGGCCAATGGCTCGAAGATGGAGGTATCTGGAAGAGGCCGAAGCCTCCTTCATCCCCAACTCTCCTAGTCTAGTTTAATACTGCTTCGAGACCTGGGTGGTGGAACGCTTCTGTCACCTTGGACGCTTCTGTTCCAAGACCTGGGTGGAAAGCACCTGTCACCTTTGAGACCTGGGTGGAAAGCATCTGTCACCTATTGAGAAGAGTGGCCGGGGCTGCTAAGACTGACGATACCATGATATCATGGCGCCAATTAACGAGGGGACTCTTCAACAGCCTGAGCCATCTTTTCTAGAGACAAACTCCTCAACTTGCTGCAAGTCTTTTGACATCTATTTCCTCTTTACTGCATGGGTGAAAGTCCTCTTCTTTCCAGTTGGCACAAGAAAAGATCACTTCCCACAAGCCGCTCCTGTTTAAGGCATTGATTGCAGCACTGGCAGACAGGTCCTCACCTATGTTGTCAAGGCAACTAACGTGCCAGTCAGCGCCTAGGCCAAAAAGGCAACCTGGTTTTTTTTTTTAAATATATATAATAATGTTAACTATTAAAATATTACTAATATTTGAAATGCATATAAAAGAAATATAACACGCATAATCAACGTAAACAATAAAAAAATAATTGTTGTAATTGAAAATCATACAATCGTTAAATATGCAAAAATCAATAACAAAAGTTTAACATTTCTCATTAAATGTATAGTACAAGAAAAAAAAAACTAAAAGTTAATCTCGATACGAAGGAATGTAAATCTACAAGAAGGCTTTGATTGTTTCACTAGGTTCTTCAAATTGAAGTTGGGCTTTGTCTTGTGGCTTCAACAAGTTCCTTAGTGGTTGATAATTGTCTTCTTTATCAGAGTCGACAAACTGACTTATTCTTTTATCTTAAGAAGAATATCCAGTACATGGTTTTGTTCTTCTGTGTCTAGAACACTCTCTGGAATACCGTCTTGTTCTTCTGTCTTAAGAACAATCTCTTGTAACGATTGAACATTTTGATCCTCAGTGTTGCAAATCATTTTTCCAGAGATTCCAAACATAGTGAAATCTAACAAGGTAAATAACAAATATGATTAGTTGAATAGACAATAGCATTATAAGAATGTTAATACGCTAACAAACAAATGCTCGATACTTAGATGCCAAAATATAATGTTTACTTCATTAAACATTAAAAATTAGGAAAATCAATACAATAAGTTTCTAAAAAGCATGGTAATCAGATGATGAAAAAGATGCATTTGAATCATCGTCTAAATTTAATGATATATTAACATATTCATCTGTGTCCTTAAAATTGGTTTTTTCTTATTCTTCTTAAATTTCAATCAACTTTCACTTTCCCCTAGCTTTCGATTCATTATGTTGACTTTTATGTTATTTGTCTATCATCTTGATGGACCATCATGGTCTTGAGAAGTGCCAGTTGCCATGTCAACAAGATCCTATGTGAGAAAATAATCATCATCATAAACATTGTCATCGTCACTTGGTCATTCATCATTTTCATTAACTTCCCAAGACCATGGGATTAATTTTTTTGCTACTTCTTTTTTTTATATTGTTATAATCCACAAACACTAAGTTATTTAACTTATTGTGTTGCAACCTATTTTGCTTCTTTGTATAGAGCTCCAAGACATTTAACAATGTAAATATATGAGGATAATGCCTGACACTCAAACAATATAAAAACAACAAGAAAATGTTCATATTGGTTTGAAAGTACTTCAATTACATTCACAATCAGAAACACTGCATGTAAGACTCAACACTCAAACAACAAAATGTTGTCGTTTGGAACACCCAATGCCATAAAAGATCCACCAATCAACTGTGACATATAAAAAAAAACCCTAATGTTATTTGTTGTTAAATAACCAAAATGTATCATAAATTTATATCATAATTTATAAGACATAACTTACTTGGAAAAAGTATTTTCCTCTTCTGAATTACCATGTCCATCCCAAATGGTCCTTGTACTTTACGATATGCCACTAGTAGGTCATGTATATTACTCTGCTCTAATGTACTCCCAACAAGACGAAAAAATACACTTGAATAGTTCTAAGTGACTTTGTAATTGAACTTAATATCAGCATCATCATAGAGATTGCAGGATTTATGTATAACCCATTTGCATGTAGAGGTTGATGCAATTGAGTATTCCATGTTTTATCAATAATTTCCCATCTAGATTGATATAAAGGTTTATCTTTCTTCAAATTCACCTATTACAGTCTAAAAAATGTTAGATTGTAGAGTATTAATGAATCAACTAAGAAAAAGCCTTACAATGCATAAACTAACTTGCTTATTTGTTTTTTCACACGGTCCATTACCTCATATATTAAACCCTCATGAAAAAGATGCATTTGAGTCATCGTCTAAATTTAATGATATATTAACATCTTCATCTGTGTCTTCTAAATTGGTTCTTCTTCTTCTCCTTGAATTTCAATCAACTTTCGCATTCCCTAGGCTTTGGATTCATTCTTTGACTTTTATATTATTTGTCTGATTGTCTTGACAGACCATCTTGGTTTTAAGAAGTGTCAGTTGCCTTGTCAACAAGATCCCATGTGAGAAAATAATCGTCATCATAAACATTGTTATCATCACTTGGCCATTCATCATTTTCATTAACTTCTCACAAGACAATTAGATCAATTTTTTTGCAGCTTCTTTTTCTTTCTTTATATTGTTCACTTAACCGCTGATTATCAAACACAAATACTAAGTCTTTTGTGTTGTAATCTATTTCACTTATAAGACATAAAAATGTAATTATGATCAATGTTTAGTAATTAATATTGATCCTAATAATTGAACACTTGTGAAGGTCTAGCATGAGATGTCACAAGGAAGAACCCTTGTGACCAGGAAAATCTTGGCAAGATACAACCAAAATGAGTTGAGCGATAAGCTCAGGGGTGAGTATAGTTGTTCCTCTGGTTCAAACTCTGGAATAGCGGGTAAACATATAAAATTGGAAATATGTCACCTAATCTTCTTCATCTTCTAATCTGATGAACTGTCTTCTAATATGTCGCTCAATCTTCTTCTTCTTGTTAATCTAATGAACTATCTTCTAATCTATTGCATGGAATGTACGCTCTTTTCTTAAAGATATTCTCATGTTCTTTTGAGGTATTGATCATAAGCATATACAAAATGTTTAAACAGGAAAAACATGAGCATGCATGATAAACAACCTGCTTATATTATCTATCATTCTTGTATGTGCTTCATGTTGTTACATTGACTATGTTATTGTTTTTACTAGATGACTGCATAGATAAAATCATGCCTTGATTGGAAGCAATTCCAAGTCCAGTTCTTTGATCTAATATCTTGTATCAAGTTTTAGATCTACATCCCTTCAACCTAAATCCATTTCTTTTTAGATTCATAATCCATCTTATACTATAGACCTGTATCTCAAATCCAACTATTGAAATCACAATTCAATGTCAGTTTCTAGTTCCAAAGCCCTCCAAACCTTGTTGCATCTCTATCAAATCCATTTTCTATTTTGGATCCATAGTTCAATTTAAACTCAAACTTTCTATCAATCTAGGACCAATGTGTAATCCAACATCTTTTTCTGGTTTGGGTGTTTTTAAACTCAGGATCCATGTCTATTTGGTGCCGGAGACCTATTTCATTTTTTCTAGACACTAGACCTTGTTGCTAGTCCAGGATTCAATCCAGGGTCTAGAAATCCACTCCTACACCAAACATGGATCTTCATTTCAAATCAATCCATCTATATTGTCAGTTATCCAAGCTATAAGTTTCCTCTGGGTCCAATCCCCAATCCAAAATCTGCCCCAGTTTGATATCAATATCCAATTCATGAAGATCCTTGAATATTTCTAACTTGAACTTGATGGGCTTTTAGTTTGACTCACTTTTGGACAAGGTAAGCACATCTCTTACTTTGCTTGTTCCTTTTTTCGTGATTTTATTGT
The DNA here is from genome assembly GCA_011799765.1 of Nymphaea thermarum. NCBI lineage: Eukaryota > Viridiplantae > Streptophyta > Magnoliopsida > Nymphaeales > Nymphaeaceae > Nymphaea > Nymphaea thermarum. The sequence continues at coordinate 25,261 of JAANDH010000982.1, forward strand.
CCCATGTATTCGAATCAAAATTGGTTCACCTTCACATAAGTTGAAACCACTTCCTGCTTATCACTTTCAACTTTGCTTTCATTATGCCTAACTACACTAATATTTGATCTCTTCCAATTTTCTTATGAAAAGGCTGGATTAAAGCTTAATTGTACCTCCAAAATAGATGCGTCTACCTTAAGATTGCGACAATAATCATATTGTTTTTCTAAAGTATCTTCCATCCACATGCATTCATTTCATTGTATTCACAGCTATATATAGTGTTCAGCTATTCCTAACCATGCATAATAAGGGTGGAGCCAGAATTTTTTTTAGGTGGGACAAATAGTATTTTCAAATTTTGTACAGGGGCTAAACAACAATTTTTAAAAATTTTACATATGCCAAGTTAAAAATTTCAAACACGTATGTATAATTTTTTTTTTCCTAAAATGTGAGGGGGGTCATGTCTCCTGCCAGCCTCCCTCATGCATAGAAAAATGCTACATCTAGGTAATATTAAGTAGCTTTAATATTATTAGTTATTTACATCATGCAAGCTAGCCACTTGTGCTCTTTAATTAGAAGATTAGGTAATGTAGCACGCATGTAGGCATCATATGGTGGATATTTATAAGTATTTTAGCATAGTTTTTTTGTCCCAATATGTCTAACAGTTTAGATTTTGTCTTGCATAATATGCTATACAACACATATCCCAACCGAATTAGCGTTGTCATTAGACTTAACTAAGGCTAAGCACCCAGCCGGACCACCGCGGGTACCGGGCCTAACTGGGGTCCGGGCCCAAAAAAAGGGCACTGGGCCGGCCCAATAATTTTATGGGACCAGTCCGATAAATTTTTTAATATTTAATTTATTAATTTATATATATAATATTTTATTATGATTAATTATATTTATATATTATTTTATATTAAAATATATTTTTTAATTTAGTCGATCAGGCCCGGGCCCGAGTTTCGGGTTTCGGGCCGGCTCCTTATCGGGCCGGGCCAGGCTGATGCCCAGGCTTAGACTTGACCTTTTCTAAATTTAAGACTCCCATGGCCAAACCATGTCTTTTCATAGAATTTTCGAAGAATTCGTCATTTCTGAACATAATTTGTTATGATCATATTTGGATATCTAGAACTGGTTTTTCAATTCTATAAAAAGAAATTGCTTCTAGCCTTGTCTAGACGTTCCAAACCAAATTTTACATAACTCTCAAGTCATTTTGGCCAACCTTTTCTTTGAACATGTTTTATGAAGCATAACAGGTCCTGAATGAACCATTAAATTTCCAACCTCATATCTCAAGATCTAGCATGACTTTTGACAAATGTGTTAAAAATGTCTTTCTAAGATGAATGTAGATATGAATATCCCATATCAAATATTAGCCCAATCACGGTAGTGTTGGCCCTATTTTGGATCATTTTATGGAAGTTAATTTTCTTCCAAAATCAATTTTCTATTTTCTACAAAGCATTTTATCTATCATAAACTGCAGATATTATACATCATGATTTGGGATTAATATTTTAATTTTGTTGATTGCACATTGTTATTGTCTATGGCTAAAATATGAGTTCAAAATTTAGCTTAATTCAAGTCTGTTTAGTGGGTTTTCAACCAAATTACTGAAACCAATTTTCTATAAAGTATGTTTTGATAAGTCTCAGTCCTGAAGTTCCAAGGGTCATATCTTGAGTTCTACTTAGACTTTAAATTGGGGCAGGTTCTTAGATGTGTCTAGATCATATCCACTGATTTTCAATTATAGAAGGTGGCCAATTGAGAATGTCTTAATCCTTCTCTGTTGATGCTCTTAGCTCCATTGACCAGTGGTCGTGGCTCCAGTGGGTGTGTGAGAGCTTCATATTTACTAATGAGGGATAAAAGTTGGAATGGTGTTAAGAGTAAGAATTTATTAACAAAAGAGGGGGATTTTGGTTGCTCGAATGATTACTGATGAGGAAAAGCAGAATGCTGCATTAGAGCTCAATCTAATGAGAGAGAGTGGTGATTTCTTTGCTTCCAGACAACGGCTGCAAAAACTTTTCCTTTCTTGGATTGATTTTTCAATTGAACTACCCTAACTTTGTGATCAGAATCTCATAATGCCTTATTTTACTACCAAAATGCAACACAATTCTGATGGAAAATTGAGGCTAAGGGGTCACTTGGTAAACTTAACAGTGTTGTATTGTTTCATGAACCTACCCTAAAAATTGGGGTAGATTTACGAAACATTTAAAATTTGTCCCATGAATGTACCCCCTCTTTTGGATAGATATATGAAACTTTACTCTTGCCAAACCGCCCATAAGAAATGTAGAAAATATAGACATCTTTGACTGGACATAAATTGAGGTAGATTCATGAAACATTTTAAAAGTTGTTCTATGAATCTACCCCATTTTTTGGAAGACACATGAAACTGTTATTGTTGTCAAGCTGTCAATAAGAAATACAAAAACTGTTGACATCTCCGAGTGGACATGCATCACAGCTGCACTTGTCTCGCCTCTCATTTCTTGATACAACAACATTCTTTCAGATAACCATTCAGTGGAACCATTTGTGACACACGATCTTCGTACCGATGACATTTACTAACTGAACTCAATAATTATAGTTCCATGTAAATTTAGTCACTTCATTGACCAACAACAATATCAAGAATGCTTGGCATGTGAAGATGGTAAACTCTAGATGTTTTTTTGTGAATCTTGCATATTGGAAGTTGAAGATGGTTGTGAATGGCAAAGACTATCAAGTGGTAGAGCTTAGGGGCACTTACCGTTTACAAATACATGTTTGAAAGGCACAATGCTGACAAATATGCAACACTTTGTGGTAAACCAATATGTGAATAAGGGAATTTTGTTGCGATGTGTGGGCAATTGCCAACACATGCACACATGTGGTTCCATCCCTACGACTAACATATAATATAAATCTTGCGACCCCTCATATTCGCACATTCTAAGTAACTGATGAATTAAATACAAAATCTATTACAACAAAGTTCCCTAGATTTGCTGCACCATGGATTGAATATGAATATGATGCAAATCATTATTAGGTTTGGCGATGTTATGTTAAATCTACAGTTCATCAATGATTATTGTCAACGTTTAGAAACTCACCAAGTCAACCCAGTGACTTGGGTGACTCAACTTGGCTCACCCCCCTAATGAGTCAATCCAATAGGTTGACTCACTTTACTTTATTTGTCAATATTTTATTGCTTTCAATTTATAGTTGATACATGTTAAAATTTTAGTTGTGTTTGTTGCTTTATTAAAGAAACAAGTTCAGTTTGTTAAAAATGAAGCAATATTAACAAAATTTATTGAGTTTTTCTTATTGTTTTAGCATTTGACGTGCTAAATTGCAACAATTCATGGAGATGAACTTAGCTGGGACTTCAGTTATGTTAGTTTGACTTTTTTTGTAATCATATAAGTGAAATTACATCATTTTACGATCTTTTTATGTTTAAATGACAGGTTATATATATATATATATATATATATATATATATATATATATATATATATTAAAAAAATTAGTCGATTCCTAAGTCACTGGGTTGACCCATCAAGTCACGAGTCGAGATCAGCCAAGTCAAGTCCTGAGTTAGTCGATTCCTAAGTCACTGGGTTTGAAAACTTTGATTATCGTGAAGTCTGCATTGCAAGTTATTGTCGCCCTGTGAATCGATATTATGCAAGCTCGATGAGTAGCAATTTAACAATCCTACATAACATCGCTTCTGAGGATGGCCGTTGCAAATTAGAAATGGCTTTTACAGTATAACCATATGCCATACCCATAACTTATAGTGTGTACAACCAAGACTGAAGCAGACTGATGAAAAGAATTCCAATCAGTGGGAATTATAATGACAACAATTAATCAACTGGGTGAGCAGTGGCTCAAGCAAATGTCTATAAGATACAGAAAGTTATTTGTCCTAGTTGTCTTTTATTCAATCAGAAAATCTTAGTTGATTGTGATTTGTTTTGGATCTTAAGTGAACTAAAAAACTAGAGAATTTGATCATGCGTATCGATCAACCAAAAGCAAGTTTGGGAGAATGGTCAATTCTTTCATGACTTCATTGTCCAGAACTTGAGTTTTGTTGGCAGCAAAATCTCCTTCTACTTGTCCAGGATTCTGATTCAAGACCTTCAATTGAAAGAAATCTATAGTTTAATACCTGGGTCGCAATTGCCACGGTAGAATGGTTCTCAAGGAGGAGGTTGTTGGTAGCCTCTGGTGGATTCCCTAATGCAAGTAAGTTGTGATGGTCATGATGATGTTGTACCAGTTACCATGACAATGGTGATAAAGTAATGATTGTGGCGATGGAGTTTGATGAATGATAATGATTGTGTTAAAAACAAAAGAAAAAGATTAAGGACTTGTCATGATAATTTTGAAGTATAGAAGAGGCACTTAGTTGTAGCAGTGGGAGAAGTAATTATCATGGTGTGCTGATCAAGGGTAGAGCTAGATTTGGAGGCCAAATGCTCCAGGGTATACATATAATGTCTGAAAAAAATCACAAGGGCCCATTCAATTTTTTAGAATTTCTAATTGGGTTAAGTTGAAATTCTTTAGGATATTAAAATGTAAATACTTTCTTTTCAACTTTTTTGGGTGTGGGGGAGCCATGGTCCCTGCTGGCCTCACTTGGCTCTGTCTAGGGTGGTATTCGTGATTAGAGACAGAGATAGAGATTTTTTATTAGGAGGGCGAAACTATAGTATCAAAACTTTAATAGTGCCGAAACATAAATTTTCAAAATTTTTATGTTGGTTAAATGAAATTCTTTTAAATTACATGTAACTAAAAAAGCGTGGGGAGGGGCCATGGCTGGTGGCCCGATCAGCTGCCCCTGACTCCGCCCCTGATTGTGATGGTAAAGATGATGCTAGATTTAAGAATGCTAGGTCCATGGAGATCATGGCAAAATTTCCTCTTAAAAGACTTTCTGAAATTAAAAGCTCTTGTCAAACATTTCAACCATAATCACCAAAGAAACTCAGCTCGCATGACAGTGCTTTTCTGCACATCATTATAGGTTAGGGATTTCTAATGAAGTAGCAATGCTTCCCTATTAACACTGACTTTGTCAATCTGGCAGCTTTGAAGGTGCTTCTCTACCCACCATCAGCAGATTCTATATTTCTGATGAATCTCCGTCATCGATGTTGTAGCTCTGGCATGGAAGCTTCTTGTTTGTCAATGAAGCAGACGAAGAATTCTCTTGAGCTATGTAAATTTTTCAATGATAGAGAAAAAGAACTCAGCGAACCCAAGGACCAGGGTCCCTCCTAGAAGCAGATGAGGGAAAGGTAAGTGCATTGACAAGCAGAAAATGACAGCGAATGTTCATGTTTCGCATGACAATTGTATATGGCTCATACAAAGGATTTGGAGCCTTTAACCATATCCATAAATTACCAAAGCAACGAGAATATTACCAAGAATGGATATAAAACTCGATCTTAACACATTTTCTTGACATATCACTGGTGGCATTCATGTTACAGTGTCATGTTTCCAATTCAAAAAAGGCATCAACAATATAAAAGTAAACCTTGTAAAACTAGCATAATGTGGCTGGGCTGTATCAACTGTTTTCCCATTTTAATCATATGGTCCTGAGAAAATGAGTCTATAAAGCCTCACAGTGTAGACACAATTTTGTTGGACTTTAGGTATGACTATGAGGCCACCCATGATGGAAAGGATCCAAGCTTCTTATGAGCCAAGTGCTGCAGCAAGGTTGGCAGTTGCCGTTTTGATTGAAAACGCAAAAATTAATGAAGAAAGGAAAACGGAAGAGCAACGGTGGATTGCTGGGTTATTGTGTGAAGTTGGGCGTTCTCCAAATGTGAGTACGTCATCCACGTCGAGGCATTAGAGTTGGTCTTCATCCGCTGAACATTTGAGATAACAAAACTAATCTGTTTGATAAGATAAATAGTACCTTAGAGATAACCATTACTGGTATCAGAGCCATTGGTTAGTGATCTCGTGGGAACTTTTTATTTATCTTGATGAATCAGTTAGCAAGTTGTTGCTTTTTTAGAAAATTAGCAGATCCTCCAAAGGCAGCATGCCTGCGTGCTCCTACTGATAAATCCCTTAACCTGTAATCTATTGGATGTTTTTTTTTCAGCCAAAGGAATACCACCGTGTTTTTTTTTACTTGACAATAATGGTAGGAGCAAATGGATGCTGCCATACCTTTTTTTTTTCTTTTGAGGAGGCAAAATTTTATTGGAGCAATCCAGCAACATATAAGTAGAAGAGAAGTGGCTGAAACAGCTCCTCTTGCATAAATAAGACGCATGAATCTGTGTCGTTCTTATGCAACTGATTCCACGGGTAGGTCTTGCCTGCATCGCTCGCCTAAGGGAACGATCAGACCTTTCCTGCACCGCTCACTTGAACAAGAGTGATACAGAGATAGAGACAAAGAGAATGGTTGTTTTTAAGCGAATGTAGATACCAAAAATTTTTACCAATTTAACCAAACAAAAGTACCTTGCTAAAATTAATGAACTCCAATGCTTTATAAGGCTAGCTACTAGTGGAGATAGTCTACTCGTGATCATAAAGGTGTTGGGATTTACCTATCTGGATAGTCCTGCGTCGATACGGGTCCATATTTGTTTTGGATCCTTAAGTATAAATACTCGTGTCTTGTGATGGTGAGAGACACATTCAGTTTTTACCGTCTAAGTAATCGGTCCCCTTAGCCATACGTGAATTGTCTGTCCCCATCACTGAGCTGCTATGGCTGAGGAGAGAAATTCATTACCGTTGCCGCTACCTCCGTTGGGCAACGACTCTATGGGGACTGTTGCCGTTCTACCAACAGCCGCCGACATTCAGTCGGCGATCGCCTCTACAGGTTCTACTTCCACCCTATGGAACACACGTTTCTATGAATAGTTTTCAATTTCTGCATTTTCGTTTGTGCGGTATCTTGATTCCTCGCAAAGTTCCAACAATGGGTTATGGGCCCACCACGCTTCCGCTGCGCGTTTCTGCCTGGATTTTCATTTTCTTTTCGTTCCCCTTTGCATACTGTTTTTTCACGCAAAGGAATAGGGCAGAAACAGTTTGAAAGTTTTGGGACGGGCGGCCATTTGGGCGACGTCGTGAGGCTGACTTCCACGGTTCTGGTGGAGGGCGAAGCTGGCCATTAGGGCAATGGAGCCGTAGGCGTGCGAGAGGCGCGGCTGATGGTCGGCCATTCCTCCTCACCTCCGTTGGAGCCGTAGAAACAGGAAAGGGGACGGCAGGGGAGGCGACGACAGAGAGGGGCGACGGAGGAGCTCAGGCTTGGGGAAAGGGCAACGGCCGGGGCCGGCCGTTATGGCGGCATGGCGGGGAGCGACCGCCGGTGCGGGCGATGGTCGGCGCTCACCGACCTCTGTCCCGCTCGTTTTCTCTTTCGGTTTATGAAGGAACAACAACAGGGGCGGTAGAAAGGGTTTCGCCCACCTCCGTCCGCCCGCCTCTGCCATGCCATCGATGACTTCCCCGTTGCCAGACGGTGCCGTGCGTCCCACCGGCGCCCACCCGAGGTCCCCGAAGAACCGCCAGAGGCATTATCGCCACTCGCCAGCCGTTCGGTGCTTGGCAGGGCGAGCGGCGGTTTCGCTGCCTGAAACCGCTCGCTAGGTCGAGCGGAGTCGCTCGGGCGGAAGGCGGGGAGACGGATCGGACCCGGGTCGGGTCAGTCCTATCCCGACCCGGATCCATAAAAGTTTTAAAAAAAAATCTCGTTACCGCGCGCCTTACACCCGCTTTGATTTTGTATCTTCAGATCAGGTCGGGTCCTGTCAGACCCGAACCATATCCATGCGGTCTGACTTTAAAACGGAACCGATTTGGTCCGTTTCAGAACCGATTCAGACATTTTGAGACCGATTCAGATCTTCTCTAGACCGGTTCAATTGATTTTCAGTCCGGTTCATTCAGTTTCAAAACCGATTCGGGCTTTTTCGAACCGATTCAGAGTTGTTTGAGACCGGTTCTTTCCCTTTACGAAACAGTTCATCTATTTTTCCACCGGTTGAGTCCATTTTGGACTGATACGGGACCGGTTCTAAGCTAGAGGAAGCTGGTATATATGGTTCTATGTCCATTTAAGGTGTTTAATGAATTGGTTCGATCATTTTAGATTGATACGAGACCGATTCATTATGTCTTATGGAGCTTTAATGAACAACTTAGATAGCATTAAGTTGATTATGCAGAAATGATCTGTGTGTTTCATTTTATATGTGTTATTATGACATATTATTGTATCATGTTTTAGTTAGGATTATGCTAAAGTTAATTTTGTTGCATGATTATAAAGTTTGTACGATAACGCTGATGTAAAGAGTCTATGATTAGTTAAATCATGTCATACCTCACCAAAGTGACTACGCATGATTTAAAAGACACATAGTGTTTATGTTGTACTTACTCTCATTTGAAATAACATAATTACCCAAAGGTAGTGTGTTATGTTCAAGAGAATAAGTATAGTAAAATAGGAAAATAGATTCTTACATAGTTATGTCATTTTACACCCAAAGGAGTTATGCTTGACTATAGTTTAAATTTACATTTCTTAGTTTTACTAGATAAAATTAAGACAGAATACATGTGCGTATTAGGTATATTACCAAAGTAGTATCCTAATGACCCCTGGTATTTGTCTTGGAAATAGTGGACATAAAGAGCCTTTTATTTAGTTTACTGTTCTATATGGTTTGTCTCATATAGTGCATGTCACCTTATTGATGTCTTTTTTTTTGTTTTTTTGTCCTCTGCAGTGTTTGGTTCTATTTATTTTAATGACTAAAATTCTATCCCTTTACTTGATGATTCAAATTATGTTGAATGGACAGAAAATGTTGTGTTTACATTGGGGTATATGGATCTGGATATGGCTTTGAGGCGACCTGAGCCACCTCCTCTTACACCATAAAGTACACATAATGAAACAGTGTACTTTGACAAGTGGGAGCGTTCTAACCAACTAAGCTTGTTGTTTTTGCAATCAAGGGTCGCTAAGAACAAACGTAGTACTATCCCACCTTGTAGAACAGTGAGAGAGTTCTTGGATGCAGTTGAGGCTCAGTTTGTCAGCTCTCATAAAGCCAGAGCCAGCACCCTAATGTCAAAGTTAATATCTATGAAATATCAAGGAGGGAGTAACATTCACCAGCATATGTTAGAAATGAGGAACATTGCTTCTCAATTGAATGACATGAAGTTGACTATTTCTGAATCTTTCTTGGTATTCTTTACTTTGACCTCTTTACCAGTTGAATACACTCCTTTTAAGATCAGTTACAACACACATAAAACTGAATGGACATACAATGAATTGATGTCTAAGTGTATTGAAGAGGAGGAAAGAATGAAGGGTGAGAAGTTGTAAAGCGCACATATGGTTTCTCACTCTGAGGCTGGTAAAATTGGCATAAAGAAAAGTTCAATGAAAAGGAGTGCCAAGAAGAAGTCAACAGGTCAAATTGCTTCTCAAACTACGCAGACTAACTTAACTCCTATAAAGTGTTTCCTTTACAAGAAAAAGTGGCATAAGAAGTCAGACTGCATCAAGTACAAGAATTGGTTAGAGAATAAAGGTAATATGTCATTTGTTTCACTTGAAAGTAATATGTTACATGTTCCTGTTAATAGCTGGTGGATTGACTCTGATGCTACTTTGCATATTGTCGATTCTTTACAGGACTTTCTGAGCAAAAGGGAACCAACACTACATGAGAGGAGCATTTTCTCAGGAAACAAAATGCGCTCACATGTGAAAGCTGTAGGAAAATGCCAGATTAGGCTTGATACTGACTTTGTTTTGGATCTTCATGATGTTTTCTTTATTCTATCATATAGTAGAAACTTAATTTCTATATCAAGACTGGACAAATTTGATTTCTACTTAAAGTTTGAGAATTCAAAGATGTTCATTTATAAGGATCTTGTTGAAATTGCTTCTGCTATTTTGTGTGATGGTTTATACAAGTTGAATGTGAAGATCCAATCTTCTGAATCGTTGGTTTCTAGTCATTGTATAAGTGCCAATAAGCGTAGTACCATAAAAGATGATTTGTACATGCTATGGCACCGCCATTTGGATCATATCTCTGAAAAGAGAATAAGGAGACTCATAAGTGAGGGGATCTTACGATCTCTTGATTTACAGATAACAACATATGTGTAGATTGCATAAAGGCAAAACAAACTAACATATATAAAGAAGGTGCCGAGCAATGTACTAAAAGATTATGAATTGTTCACACAGATGTTTGTGGACTTTTCCCTCCTTGTTACACAGGCGAAAAGTATTTTGTCACCTTTATAGATGACTATTCTCGGTATTTGTATCTCTACTTAATCTTTGAAAAATCCTATGTCTGTCAAGTTTTCAAGGACTATAAGAAAGAAGTAGAGAAACAAACCGGTGAAGTTATCAAGATAATGAGATCAGATAGAGGTGGTGAATATTATGGTAGGTTTATTGAGATGAGACATATGGAGGGACCATTAGCACAATTTCTAAAAGAAGAAGGCATTGTGTCTCAATACACCATGTCAGGCAGTGCCTATCAAAATGGTGTAGCTGAAAGAAAAAATCGTACGCTTAAAGAAATGGTTCAAGCTATGTTAAATTATTCCACTCTCCCTCTAACCTTGTGGGGTGAAGCTCTCAGGACAACAGTGCATATCCAAAATAGGGTTCTTACTAAAGTTGTTCTCACAACACCTTACGAGTTGTGGACAGGTAGGAAACCTTCTCTCTCTTATATGCACATATAGGGATGTCCTGTTGAAGCTAAATTGTACAACCCTTTCATAAAAGCCTTTGATCCTAGGAACAACCAGTGGTTTCTTTATTGGTTATTCAGAAAGATCGAAAGGCTATAGGTTTTATTGTTTATCTCATACACCACATATTGCGGAAACAGATAAGGTTAAATTCATGGAAGATGGCTCATTTGGGTTAAATGCATTACAAAATCTCATTTTTGAAGAAATACAGGATACTGAATGTAGATATGCTAAAGAGAATGTAAATGTGTATGATTATGTTGTCTCTCACGATGACATGAATGCAAATCATACAGGTAATGCATCAGATCCAGATGATTTAAATGTGAATCATACTGATGAACACGAACATGATGTAGACATACAAATTGAAAATGATCAATTACCTGCTCGTAGATCTACAAGGGCCAAGAGATCTGCTATATCATCAGACTACTATGTGGTATACCTACAAGAGCCTAGTGATTTTATAGATGTTGATGATGATCATTTCACATTCAATGAAACTATTGAAAGCAAATAATACATGCACTGGATTAATGCCATGAAAGAAGAGCTTGACTCTATGGCTAAAAACCAGACATGGAGCCTTGTGTCGTTGTCTGAAGGAATAAAACCCGTAGGGTGTAAATAGGCCTATAAGACCAAGAGAGACTCTAAAGGCAACATAGAGAGATACAATGCAAGATTGGTTGTAAAAGGATTCACACAAATGGAGGGCATTGACCATAATGAGACATATTCACCTGTCTCTCCTAAAGAGTCAATGAGAATTGTCCTTGCACATGTAGCTCATTTTGACTTAGAGCTACATCAGATGGATGTGAAAATGACGTTCTTGAATGGTGATTTGAATGAAGAGGTATATATGGATCAACTTCAAGGGTTTTCTGAGAGTGGTAAAGATCATTTGGTTTGCAAGTTTAATAAAGCAATTTATGGACTTAAACAAACCTCACGTCAATGATACATTAAGTTTTCCGAAGTCATTACGACTTTTTGGTTTATAGAAAACATCATTGATCGATGTGTGTATCTTAAGACATGTGGGAGTAAGTTCATAATTCTGACTTTATATGTGGATGACATTTTACTTGCTTCAAATGATCTTCAATTGTTAACAAAGACCAAACACTTTCTCGCATATCAATTTGAGATTAAGGACATGGGTGAGGCTTCATATGTTCTCGGCATTGAGATTCGTCGAGACAGATCTAAATGTATTTTAAGTCTCTCCCACTCAGCATGCATCAATAAAGTACTTAAGAGATATGAGAAGGAGAATTGTTCTCCTATTTCGACACCCATAGCTAAAAGTGATAAATTGAGCCTAAATGATTGTCCAAAAAACGAATTTGAAAAGGCACAAACGATCAACATTTCATATGCATCAGTGGTTGGCAGCTTGCAGTATGCGCAGATTTTCACTAGGCCTGACATTTCATTTGTTGTTGGCATGCTTGGTAGATTTCAATCTAATCCAGGCATGACACATTGAAAAGCCGTAAAGAAAGTCATGCGATACTTGCAAGGAACAAAAGATTACATGTTGACATATCGCAATGTGGACCATTTAGAAGTGATTGGCTATTCTGACGCTGATCTTGCGGGATGTACCAATAGTAGAAAGTCTACTACTGGTTTTGTTTTCCTTCTATCAGGAGGTGTCATCTCATGGGGGAGCAAAAAGCAGACTGTGACTGCTGCTCACACCATGGAAGCAAAATTCATTGCATTATATGAGACTACATCGCAAGCAATTTGGATAAAGAATTTCATTTCACAGCACAAGATAGTGGAATCTATTGATAGACCACTTAAAGTTCACTGTGATAATGAAGTTGCAGTATCTTTTTCCAACAAAAGTACTACTTCTTATAAGCATGTGGAACTTAAGTATTTTGTTGTTAAGGAAAGGACAGATAATCAACTAGTGTGTATTCAACACATTGGAACTACAGATATGGTTGCAGATCCTCTTACTAAAGCGCTAGCATTTGGTATGTTTTTTGAACATGTTAAGAGGATGAATTTGTGTAGTTCAATGTGAACACACTATTATATAAACATTTATGAATGTGATCACATACAGTTTGTTGATTCTCATTAAGTTTGTTGTCTATTTATTTTAAATTCTTATTTGTTTATTGAGAAGTTTTGTAAGATAACAAAGGTGAGACCTTGGAATGGATTTTAAGGCTAGTCCATTCATTTTGTTTACCCTCGATATCAACTTGGACTAGTGGGAGATTGTTAGGATTTACTCATCTGGATAGTCCTGCGTTGATACAAGTCCATATCCGTTTTGGATCCTTAAGTATAAATACTTGTGTCTTGTGATGGTGAGAGACACATTCAGTTTTTACCGTCTAGGTAATCGGTTCCCTTAGCCATATGTGAATTGCATGTCCCCATCACTGGGCTGCTATGGTTGAAGAAAGAAACTCATTGTCGTTGCCGCCGCCGCTACCTCCGTTGGGCAACGACTCTATGGGGACTGTAGCCATTCTACCAACAGCCATCGACACTCAGTCGGTGGTCGCCTCTACAGGTTCTACTTCCGCCCTATGGAACACATGTTTCTATGAATGGTTTTCAATTTCTGGATTTTCGTTTTTGCGCTATCTTGATTCCTCGCAAAGTTCCAACAAAAGGTGCTTCCCCTAGCCAACAAATCATATTAGACTGTTTTCGATACTTAAAATTGTAACTAAATGTTACTCAATCTTTTTTTGAGTTTAACCTTTTCTGAAAAGTTTGTAATATTCTTTTTTCTTTTTTTCATAATTTTTTGAAGGAAGAAAGAGAAGAGAGGGAGAACAAGACGCCAAAAATACCGACCATATGATGATTGGGATTGGCAGCAGTAGTTCGCTTTCCATGGTTGGCCGCTGGCTTAAACCGAAATTTAAGGTGTAAATAAAATAAAAAACACCAATAAAAATTTAAATTACCGATAAGATTATTATTTTGCCTTTTTCGGTTGGCCTATCCTATTCATAATTTAATAAAAACCTAAAGGACTGTGTTTGACGAAGCAAGGTCAAGGGGCACAGTAGCACAAGAGGAGGCCAGTCCATGTATATGGACTTCCTTTAGTTTTGCCTACCTCAGGCCAAAAAAGATGTCAGTGTTGGCACGTAGGCTTGGACTAATGGCTAATTGGCAGTTGGTTGCTGGTTAGAGTGACATAGGCGCTCCTATTTTTTTGTCAATAGAGGAAAAAAATTATGCATTAGTTGATAAACTGATATTTAGAGAAAATATTTGGACAGACATGACATTGTATTAACTTTTGAGAAGGCAGTTACTGAGATTAAACTCGTGGAATAGCACTAAATAAAACAAGAGTCTTGGCGAGCCAGTGCTCAAGAGGATACTTCTGTCCTTAGGAATGGGAAGTTGGGACACCCACATTCAAGGAATAGAGGGATGTCACAAATGGCATGCCAGAAAGAACAACTTTGAAACCTTCTTCAACATGAGCGTGCTTTCGATTGCTGAGTTCTAAACTCAGCTTTTAGACATAGTCATTGTAGATTGAATTTGTTCTTTTTTTTAAGACAATCTTTGAACATTGTTGTAGTGGGTCTATTTATATTCATTTTTTTAGCCACATTTTGTTTGTCTACTTGTCATTTATGAATAACTTTATATGAATAATTAATGAAGTTGCATTATTTTATTAATGATTCAATTTTATGCATGATTAATTCTTCAATTGTACTTGTAATACTTGGTTTCATATATATGATGATGGGCATCCACTCCGGTAGGATATTAGAGCTAAGGTACACAACTTAGTTGTATAGTCACAGATCACTAAGAGAGTGGGAGATGATTTCAAATTTAATGTCCTTTCGGTCATACATCTTTCTGGTTGGCTTAGGATATGTCTGCTCCAAGTAAGTCAATCTTAGATTTAGCATGCATTGAGAAGTTGAATGGGAATAATTGTGATATATGATAGAAAAATATAGTTCACCTTAGAAAAGGTTAAAGCTCTTGATGCATTGAATCACATCATGAGCATACCTAAGGAAATAATGCATAAGCACAAAAGGACTTTGAAGCTTATAATGCATGGAAATGTAAAAATGATAGTGTGGCTAGAGTCACAATGTTGTGCTCAATGCAAGATGACATCATGTGTTAGTTTGAGCAGTATACTACTACCAAACAAATGTGGCTAGCCCTTAAGGACAGGTTTGGTGGAACATTAGCCATCAAACTCAAAAAACTCACTATTAAATTTGAATTATATCATAAACAGAACCAACATATATGAATTAACATCTCAGGAAGATGGCTAATATGATTAGGGAGTTAAAGTCAATAGGAACACAACATTACGAATAAACAACAAATTCAAGCAAGAGGAGAGATAGTCCTAGGTGGTTTAAAAATAAACAAGCGCAAAAATTAAGGCAAGAAAAAGAAAAAGCAAGATGAAAAACAAAGATGCCACAGAAAGCACAATGAAAAGAAGGACAAGAGTAAGGTGAAATATTTCAACCATAAGAAGCTTAGTCATTCGCTCCGGACTGCAACGAACCAAAGAATGTGCACACTTCTTAGACCTTAAGTTCTTATTCTTTTGTTTCAAGTTATGCTCTAATTGCAGGATCTCATCATTTGTGAATTATAGACTCAAGAATAATAGACCATATGGTACACGTTCGCAGTGCTTCGTTGAATATCGAAAGTATCGAGCAAGGAAAAGGTCGTTGTTCTTAAGGAACACTAGTCGTGCAAAAGTGCAAGGGATCGGGCACTTGCTAGCTGGTTTTGGCAAGTACTTGAGATCTACTATTGCATGATGTGCTTCACACCCCTGATATTCGATAAAATTTAGTTTCTATCTATTTTTTATGACATTTGGCTATAAACTTATTTTTAAAGACAATTATTCAAATATATTGTATGTAGCCTCAATTATTTTTTCTAGTGTGTAATGAATGGTTTCTTTGTTTTAAATACTTACTCAAATTCCTATTATATGAATGATGAATGCTTTAATGTATGTTAATATTGATGCATGTACCTAGCATGCTCATTTGAGGCATATTGGACAAAATAAAATGATTACACTAGATCATGAAGGATTACTAGGGTCCCTTACAAATATTGACATGTCTGTCTATTAATATTTTTTAGTAGGAAAAGAAACTTGAAAACCATTTGGGAAAGCAATTATGGTTTCATTCTATTATAGTTCATCTGTTCTGACATATGTGGACCAATGAGTATTGCATCTAAATGTGGTACATCATGTTTCATCACTTTTATGGATTACTATACTTGCTATTGTTATGTGTATTTAATCTTCCATAAGTCTGAGGCATTGTATTGCTTCAAATGCTTCATGAACTTAGTAGAGAGTCATCTTAATTGAAAGATCAAAGCCCTTTGAACAGATTGAGGTTGACAACATTTGTCTAAACAATTTAAGAAAATGTGTGATGAAAAAGATAGAGATAGACACTTGACCATTCCTTGCACACCACAGCAAAATGGTGTTGTTGAGATAAGAAATCGAGCATTGATAGAAATGGTTAGATCTATGATGGCATAAGCACAATTACCTATTTCTTTTTTAGTTGATTTTCTACTGACTGCAACATGCATCCTTAACGGTGTGCCCACAAAATTTACCTCATCAACTCCATATAAATGATGGATGGGCAGATAGCCTAAGTCATTTGCGACCCTGAGAGTCTGCATCTTATATTCACAAACATCCCAACCAGTATGGTAAACTGGGACCAAGGGGAAATAAATCTTTATTCGATATTGTGAACACTCCAAAGGTTATGTCTTCTTAAGACAAAATGCAGATAGGAATGTGACTTTGATAGATTCCAAGGATACTACATTCTTGAAAAATGATTACCCTAAGAAGGATTATATAAATAGAGATGTTCAACTATACGAGTTGGGTGACCTAGAATATACAAAGACAAATAATCAAAGGATAGTGACACAAGATGTATGGCCTCAATCGGTTCATGATAGTGGGAGTGAACTGCATGAAGGCTAGAGTCTAAATGTGATGTTTTGTTAGAATGCAGGGAAAATAGTTCCATATTACATATTTGAGATAGAAGGTGAAGCCATGATGGTAGTACTTGATGACATTGATGTCGTAAAAAGGGTGTGTAAGACTCTCTCTTGTCCAAAACAAGAAGAATGGAAGAAATCAATGGAAGAGGAGATGAGATCATTAAGGATCTAGGAACTTCTCGATTTCCTCCTCTAAGGAAGACCATTTGTTCTCTATGTTAAAAAAATGCAGGTGGATCCATTGAAAGATTCAAAGCTTGACTTGTGGCAAAATGATGCACACAGAAAAAAGGCATTGACTATGATGAGACATTCTCTCCAGTTGTCAATAAGACTTATGTTCACCTTATACTAGCAATTGTTTTGTATATGTACTTGGAACTACATCAAATGGATATAAAGACATCATTCCTTAATGCAAAATTGAATGAGGAAATCTCCATAGAACAACCTAAAGGGCTTCTTGCCAAGGTTTCCAGCACAAAGTTTGCAAGCTTAAGATCCATTTATGGATTTAAACAGTTGTCTAGATGGTGGTATAAAAAAAGGAGACAGTAATGTCTAATTATTTTGAGATTATTGATGAATACTACGATGAATTTATGAAACAACAGAATGAAAAATTTGTCATTCTCTCCCTATATGTTTATATCATTTTGTTGGCCTGGTAATGTGTTTGCATCCCAAAATTTCCATTGGTTTTGGAGTGCTCCAGAAAAATGAGGTTGTGCTTTGAAATAGGGAAGAAAGGGACTCGCCCGTCGGTACGAGGATCGACCGTTCCCGGCGCCTTTACTGGGGGTAATCAACCCAAGCGCTATGTTTATTATTGATGCATTCCATTTTAACTTAAACATCCTTTTAATTCTATATACGGTGTAGAAAATATTGAAAGTTTGATGTTTCAAACTTTTGAAAAGATTCTTGAAGAATTGCTTGAGAATGTGAAATATTTTGGGAAAAACTAGAATTGAAAAATCTTTGAAAATATCATTTGAAAAACTTGAAAATCATTTTAGTGTTCTCTTAAGACTTTAAGTAGGTTTGAGATTTTGCTCTAATTCGGTTACCACCTAGTTACAGTTCCATCTCATCTTGCTTAAGTTCGTTTAGAGATGTGTTTGTGCTCACAAGTGACATTAAGTGAATGTGAATGCATGAATGCATTCATCCTATATGATTGAAAGGATACAAAAACATTTCTACCACAACATTCATCTAAAGTCATTCATACCACAACATACATCTAAGATTTTTCTAATAAATATTTTTGATAAAAAGAGAAAAGTTTTTGAAAATGGAATGGAGTTGTATACCCTCAAGCATGATTCCAATATTAGGTCATTACTTGATTTTGGTCTTAGTAAAGTCGGCAAATGAAAAATTAAAATCTTAAATGATAAGAGAAAATATTGAAAGAATGGAAAAGATGAAAGACTTGATCCCAAGAGAGATATAGAGAAAGAGAGAGAGAAAGAGATATTGAAAATCATAAAATCAAATATTTAAAAAGAAGAATGATACGTATTCATATACATATTTATATATACATATGTATATATGTATAGATATGTATATGAAACCTTGTGAAAATGAAGCTTAAATCAAATAGAGAAGAGAATATCATTTTAGAAAGAAAGAGATGTTTAAAATGGAATACATGTATATATATTTATATATTACATGAGAGTTTGTAAAATGATATGTTAAATCATAAAGAGAAAATGACAAAGAAAGATATTCATGTGCAACATACATATACAACATGTATATACGCATATGTCTTCATGAGTATTAAAATCAAGAAATGAATTGAAAATAGCCGACTTCAATTTTTGATGTAGGCCGGAGGGGAACTTGGGCTCATGCAAGAACCTAAATTAAGTCTCCAAGGCCATATTAGATAGATTTCTTTTGAAAATGTTTTGAAAAATATGATTCATATCTAAACATGAAATGTTTTGATTTGGTTTGCCACAAAGGATTTATTTCTTCTACCGTTGGGTATGGAAGAAAATCAAACAATATAACGAGGCACTCGTTTGGGTTCCTAATGGGGTGATTAGGAAAGAAACTAACTCAAAAGGACATGAAAATGCATATTAACATGTACATATTTCGTGAAGGTTTTTCCCGGGTTGGACAAGTCCCAACCTCAAAAATCATAAAAAGAAATCCCCACCCCAAACACTCACTCTCATCATGCATTGGGTCATATAAATGGAATATTAGAATATCATGCATGAACATCATTTTAAGCATGAATGATGAATGAAGACAATATATCAAGTATATTTTTTGAGATAAATGAATGTATGGATTTTGTTTCATCTTGTTCATACTCCCGGTGCACTCAAGAGTAGCTCTTGATTTCGGATCATTCGAGCTATCTTGCATGGTCATGGGAAGATGGCAAGAGAAAAATGAATATATGAAAAAGGAAAGATTGCATGATGAAAATGAAAGACCATCTCATCTTCTTATGCTCCCGGTGCACTCGAGTATAGCCTCTTGACTCTAAAAATAGAGATTGAGGGCTATCTCATATAGCCATGGGTAGATGAAGAAGAGAGAAAAGGAGGAAATGAAAATAGAGATTTTCATATCTCGAATATGAATAATAATGGAAATGACATGGAGAGAAGAGAAAACGAAAATAGAAATAGAGGAAGATTACATACCTTGAATGTGATCGATATTAGAAATGAGTTCTCTCTTGAATGATCTTGGATTTGCCTTGAATGAAGCTCCCAAGATGTTAAAGATGAAGCCTCCAAGAGATCTTTGATGCTCCCTTGAAGAGTTGTTGCTTGATGAAACTTGCTCCAAGTTGGAGAAGAAGAGAGAAATAGAAGGAGAGAGCAAATGAAAATTTAGAATTTTAAGTGAGGAAGCACAAGAGATTCCACCATGGTTAGCCCCCCTCAAGAGAGAAGATTGTGGGGTACTTATAGAAACTTTGGAGCCAAAATTTAAAATTTGAGATTTGAATTAAAGAGATAAGAGCTTTGGAGCCAAAATTTAGAATTGAAATTCAAGATTTGAATTAAAGAGATAAAAGCTTTGGAGCCAAATTTCGAAATTCGAATTCAAGATTTGAATGAAAGAGATAAGAGCTTTGGAGCCAAAACCCTAAATTTGAATTTTTTTTTGAATTTCACCCCTTTTTCATCCGAATTTCACATAATTTTGAAAAAGAAAATTGTTTGAAAATGGGTATAATTGGCCATTAGGTTTATAAAAATATATTTTAAAATAGGTCTTGTCAATTCAAAAAGACTAAAATCATCCTCTAAAAGGAGGTTTTTTTGTCAAAAGGAGGGTCAAATGGGTCTTGTCCACCAAAAGACCAAAATCACCCTTTAAAAGAAGTTTCTTTTGTCAAAAGGAGGGGCAAATAGGTCTTGCCCACCAAAAGACCAAAATCGCCCTCTAAAAGAAGATTTTTTTGTCAAAAGGATGGGCAAATGAGTCTTGTTTTAATTTGGATTTGAAAGTTGGATTTTGGATCTAATTTTAATTTAATAATTGGATTTTGAGTTTGAAATGCTAGATTTGGATCTAAACTTGGATTTTGGAACTGAACTTGGATTTAAAATTCATTTTAAAAATAATAGACCCAAAATTTTAATAACCCCGTTTTTTTGAAAAATTTGGGGTGATAACATAATGATATGAAGTTAATCAATTCAATGAAGGATTAACTGTCTAATCATTTTGAAATGAAAGACATGAGTGAAACAACATTTATATTGGGCATAGAGATTAAAAGAGATCGCTCAAAAGAACTTCTTGCTCTCTCACAAGAGTTTTGTATTAAAAAGGCTTTGAAGCGATTCAATATGAAAAGCTACAAGCCAATAGATTCTTCCATAAGTAAATGTGATTAGTTTTGCCACTAGAATGTGTCTAGAAACTCCAAAAGAAAGAAAGAAACTGTCAAATTTACCCTATTCGAGAGCGGTTGGCAGTCTAATGTATTTAATGATGTATACAAAACCTTATATATGTCATGCAATTGGCATAGTCAATACATATCAGTCAAATCCTGAACATGTTCATTGAAAAGTTGTTAAAAGGATCATGTGGTACTTAAAGGGCACTGAAAACTTGACACCATGCTATCACGATGGTGAGCTGCAACTTAGAGGTTACACAGATGTAGATTGGGGAGGAGACCCTGAACGTAAGTCTATGTGATATCCTGGTGCAGCAAGAAACACACGTGTGTAGTTCCATCTATCATGGAAGCTGAATTTGTAATTGGGTCCATGACAGTACAATAGGGCATTTGGTTGATGAGATTTTTCAAAAACCTTAACATTGTCTCATAAGCAAGTGCTCTGATTGATGTTTGCTAGGATAATCAAGCCACAATTGCTTTTACCAAGAATCCCAAATTTCATTGTAAAACCAAACATATTGATACTAGATGTAAGCACTTGCGAGATGTAGTACAAAACAAAAAAGTGTCGCTAAACTACATTTCTACTCATGAAACGGTAACAAATCCTCATATTAAGCCAATTACTGTTGATGTATTTAAGAAGCATGTAAAGTCTATGGGACTCAATAGAATATAATCTTTAAGTCTATGGGACTCAATAGAATATAATCTTTCTTTGGATGAAAAAATCCATGACTAAATTCATATATGTCGCACATCTATATGTAAGTATGTAGAAGAGATACACGTTGTGTGGATCTTAAATGTCATGTATGAAATGATGAAATTGTGTGCAAGTTTTTTTATTGCATTGATTGGATCAAGTTGAGGTCTTATATTATGGAACTTAAAGACCGACATGATCTCCAACATCATGTAGACCAGGTAACCAAATTCGACGGCTCATATCATCTTAGTGGGACTAAGAGGGGCATCTTTTGAGAACTCGAGTCAATTCTCTGGAAGGAATTGGACTCTTAGTGATCTGTGTGGCTGTGAAAATTCCTTTGAATGCTTGCATATACTTATTCAAAGTGCTTTGACCTGCCGTAATACGTGAGACATATCACATATGTTGCATTGATAAATAAGTGGACAGAAATGAGATATGAAGAATTATCCCTGCTTCTTCATTGTATGAATCCCAATAAATATAGGATGTAAAATTATGTATTTACTTTGGTTGCCCTTATGGACTTGATTATGCTCATAGATGATGAATTAGTGTTGCTACTTTAATATGCCGCCTAAGGCAGCAGCGTCAGTTGATTTCGGTTTTCTTTTAAGAGTGGCAGTATATTGTCAGTTTTGGATTTTTAGCTAGGTTTAATTCCAGCAGTCACAGTGTTGCCTTGGCGTCTTAGATCGCAACTTCACGAAATGGGTAAATCCAAGAAACAATTCAACCCGGATGAACCTATTGTTGAGGAAATCCCCACAGGGCAACTAGAGGTGCCTCCAGCCGCGGCACCAGGGCAAGTGCCCCTCTTTGCTATGGAAAGAATTCTAACCATAGAAAAAGAATTGGCACAAATGCGAAGTGATATGAACAAGGCGGAGCACTTTCGCAAGCGGGACCAAGATAGACAAAATCTAGACCGCCAAAAGGAAATGGAGGAGGTTAGGGCTATGTTCAGACAATTAGCCACTAACCAAACTCAAGTAGTTGAGAGGGCTACTCAGGGCCCGAATAAAGGAAAAGGTTTGATGGGTGGACCTGGCTATCAAACCGATACTGAGATCGATCCCAACAATCTTTCTCATGTGGGAACGAGTCAAGAGGGGGCCAAACTCATGGGACCCCCACCAACCAAAAACCAGGTAGAGCCTACTAGTGAATATCTCAGAACTCCTCGTGGACCCCGATATAGTCAAATATATCGGAATCTTACATATGATGAAACAGAAGGAGAGGACGAGTCACCCCTCCGTCCTCAAAGATCTCAAAGAGAGACCACTCGACCAGAAGAACGGCGGAAACCATCCGTCAAATATGATTTTCCCAAGTTCAACGGGGAACAATTTGGAGAGTGGTTGTTCATGGCAGAACGTTACTTCTTATGCCATTATGTCCCCCAAGACGAATGGATTGATATTGCCACAGCCAACATGACGGGTGAGGCAAGGACTCATTATTTATGGTTTGACCACAAAACGGTCAACCCTACATGGGAAAAATACAGAGCCAGTCTGCAGTTACATTTTGGAGACTCCACGTTAATCGACTATGACGAGGATCTCAAAAATCTAACCCAGACTACTACTGTGCCCATCTACCAAAGGCAATTTGAACGCCTTGCGAGCATGGTACAGTGGCCAGAGAAGGCCCTTATTGGAGCCTTTAAGGGCGGCTTAAGAAGAGACATCAAGCGCGAAATGAAGATCCATCGTTTCGAGATACTTGAAGAATGTTTTGCTATGGTGAGAATATATGAAGAGAGAATCGAAGAGAGAAAAGAGAGAAAAGAGAGAAAAAGGCTCGACGATCTGACAAACAGAAGAAGAAACCCTCATATTCTTCTGCTTCTCGCAACAAAGAGAGGGCCATGGTGCCCTACCAAGGAGGGAACAACAATAGGCCCAATCCAAGACAGGGCCGTGAACGCCCCACTCGCTATCTCACACCCCAACAGATAGAGGAATACAAACGAAAGGGCTTATGTTGGTGGTGCGAGGGCAAATGGGATTGAAACCACCAGTGCAAAGCCTTGCACAACATTATGGTGGTAGATGATTCTGAATGCAGTTCGAGTTCTGACAGTGATTCCTCCTCCTCGAGCTCAAGTTCTAGTTCTAGTTCCAGTTCCTCGTCTGAAGAGGAAATCCAAGTAAAAAGAAGGGGTAAAAAGAAAAAGGTTGAGCCTAAGGAAAAGAAAGAGAAGCATAAAGAAGAGGCCCCGACCACGGAAGAAAAAACGGAAGAGGTCGAGTCCCTTCACTCTATTCAAGATCCCCATAAGGCTAACGCCATGCGTGTCTTTGGCCGAATCAATGGCCAAAAGGTCTTAATTCTGCTCGACAGCGGCGCCACTAATAACTTTCTCACAGAGGAAGTGGCAGAGAGATGCAAGGTCTCAAGGAGAGCAGCCCACAAACTATAATCGTGGGAGGGGGATACAGGCTCAAATGCCTTCACGAAGGTAAAGACATGTCCGTAACCCTTAAGAAGAAGACCTTCAAGGTTGACTGTCTAGCCATCCCTCTTGAAGGAGTAGATCTGATTTTGGGCATGCCTTGGTTTTTAACTTGGAAGGATATACGATGGGATGTTAAGAATTTCTCTATGACTTTCATCCCGGAAGAAGGAGAGGAATCGATCACGATTCAGAGACTTGCTAGCTCCACACGTTCCAAAGCTGCATTGCGGTCCATCCAGCAAGAACAACCCGCATGTTGGGTCCTTACTCTAGCTACGGATGTACCAAAGTCAGAGGAGAAGGTGGAAGAACCGATTCCACCAAAGATTCAATTGGTTCTAGACCAATTTCCAGAAATTTTCAATGAGCCCCAAGGTCTACCTCCAAAGCGGGCATATAATCATCGAATCATCCTTGCACAGGGTGCAGAGCCTATAAATGTCAGGCCATATAGGTATAGGCATAGCCAGAAGGCGGAAATCGAGCGCCTTGTAAAAGAAATGTTGGAAAGCGGCATTATACGGCCCAGTTGTAGTCCTTTTTCTTCACCCGTACTCTTGGTCAAGAAAAAGGATAACACCTGGAGATTTTGTATAGATTACAGGGCGTTAAATGAGGTGATCGTTAAGGATCGGCACCCCATACCAGTGATTGATGAGTTACTAGATGAGTTGGCCGGCGCCACGATCTTTTCTAAGATAGACCTCAGAGCCGGTTACCACCAAATTAGAATGTATGATGAAGATGTATTGAAAACGGCCTTCAGAACACACGATGGGCACTATGAATTTCTAGTAATGCCCTTTGGATTGTCTAATGCACCGACTACTTTCCAGCGGTGTATGAACGATGTGTTCCGGGCACATTTAAGAAACTTCATCCTAGTCTTTTTTGATGATATCCTCATCTACAGTAAGGACAAAGAGCAGCATCAGAGGCACCTGGAAATTACTCTAGGTATTCTTAAGGAGCACCAACTCTTTGCGAAGATGTCCAAGTGTAGCTTTGGACAGTCTTCCATCGGTTATCTTGGGCACATTGGGTCCTGAGAAGGGGTTCGGGCAGACCCCGAAAAGTTGCACGCCATGGAGAAATGGCCACTGCCTAAGGACCTCAAAAGTCTAAGAGGATTCCTTGGTTTGACTGGGTATTATAGGAGGTTTATTCAGGGGTACGGAATTATCGCACAGCCTCTTACCCAAATGTTGAAGAAAGGAGCGTTCTCATGGACTGAGAAGTCACGAGTCGCCTTTGAGAAGCTTAAAGCGGCTCTTATGACCGCATCTGATTCAAAATTTGTTGAATATAGTAGGAGAGGAAGATCAATTTGTAACTATAATACTGCTTATATTTATAGCAGGCAAAGATGAATCACCAAAAAAAGGGGGAGGCTTGATTCAATAGTAAATAAAAAGCATAGTATGAGCCCTCAGTCTAACACATTTAGCATCATCAAGTGCTGAGGGATTGAATGTGTAGAGGTCGTGTAGATAAATTTTTATTCTAGGGCACAATGAGCTAGTTTTTATACATACAACTACACAATTTTTTTTTTTTTTTGCAGGTGAGGTCACTGTGTTGCTCTAACCGGTACATAGTTGGTCAATTTTATTATGCTCGCGGGTCGCATGACCCTATAGCTAGTATACTGAATAACCACGCACACCTAAACCACTAAAGAAATCTTTTTGTCTCCTTGCCTGTCAGTGCGAGTGGGAGAATGTTGGACTTCGGGCCCGAGATAACCATTAAATTTAATGAAAAAGGTTTTATTTGAATCTGAAATCTTGAAACATCCAGGCAAAACAACAACCAACAATAGAAAGTGGAGCTGACAAAGTCCGGTAATATTAACGGGATCTGTCATGGCCTGAAAGGTTTGCGTCTTTGAGAGACCTCAAGGATATGCCCTTAAGCCTTCTCTTACCTATTTCTGGACTTGAGTTGAAACATCTCAGGCCATATTCAGAAATTGTGGGAGGGTAGAATTATTAGCTCATAATCATGTGTAGCAAATTTCATTTCCCAGAGAGGCCTTTTGGGGCTCTTAATTCTTTATGGATCAACCTAAAGCCACTCCACTTCACTTCTTCAGAAGTTACCACGTGTTCTTCCTTTTTCCAGGTCAAGGGGGGTTCCTTTTGTTAACGTCTCTGCAAAATGGACACCTCTGTCTACATTGGTACTAAGATGCTTCTCATTGCTGCCATTTGGCCTTCACATTTACTACACAATGTTTCATTTTTAGTCATTAGTTTATTATGTATTGAAGACATATTTCACATAAGTTCTAATTTACAACTTCATATATAAGACAATTACTTTCACATAACAGCAGTGGCGTGCCACTCGTATCTGTGTGGTGCTCATCAGATTTGACTTCATGTGCTTGCGTGCCTTTCACAGCAAACTTTTTAATGCATAGAACATTTGATAAAATGAAGGCAATGGCTTTTACAAAGAACTCTAACATACATTACCGTATTCACAACTGGTTTTGCACAGGATAGTCACATGAAGGTACAAGCCACTTAAATGGTACAACAATGTTTCAACGATTGGGAAAAGCCTTGTGATGGAAGGAATATTTGAGCAACTAGAAGGTCATTACCAAACATTTCATGACAATTCAAATCTCATAAGCAGCTTTACAGAACTAAATTTCTCGCCTTTTTTGTCGAAAAGTGGCACAGTTCGGATTCCAGTCTGCAATTCTGATATGGGAAAACATGCCTGCCCCCCAAAATCATCCTTTTCAGACATGTCATATTCATGCACTTCAATCCGAAGCAATGCAAGCTCAGGAACAGTCAAGGGGAACTGGAACTCTTCATTCCAAGAGGGCGACCAGTTGTCCTCAATCGTCTTTGTCTTTTTCATTATTGTATCTGCTGGAACCCCAGCAATACCAACCTGTTGAATACCACGAACAATGAGACATGCAGAGTCTTTCTCTCTTCCAAAAATGAAAATAACAAAATAACTAGCTCAATGTGTCAACATTTAGTTCTATTTAAATTACAGAAGGAAGCATCTCATACATAAATTATATTGCAAGTTCGGTTAATGCAATACTAAGTTGAAATAGTACCTCTAGTGGGTGCAATTAAGAATAAGTAGACTTGGGTGCAATTAAGAATAAGTAGACTTGCATGCAGAAACAAAAACCAGGACACAGTGGACAATAATACCTTTCTCTAAACCTTAGCACATTGAATTGAATTTGTAGTTTCTCCAGAAATTTTCTATCCAATGCAGATTGTATGTATGTATGTATTGTATGTGACGTATTGTGGTATGAAATGTTTGAAGATGATTCTGTGTATGATATAATAAAGGTAGTTCTCCAACCATTCCTTGATTGATGAATAAACATGATATCATTTCATTTCAGAAACTAAGACTGTTTACAATGTTTATGAACCAGTATATCATTCAGAGCCTCTGTAATGTCAGAAGATTAATTATAATGCCATTAAGGCAGTGCAGTCCATAACCTGGCTACTTGTGATTCTGTCCAATGTCATAGATTGAGCAACCACTTGATTAATGTAATCGAGTGATTCTGTTAATGGTTTGATTTTGTGATGGAGAGCATCTCTCTTGAGTTAAACTAATAAAAGTTATCTTACATGCTAATAATAGAAACTCAACTACTCAATATTGTTCTAGTTGAGCAACCACTTGATTAATGTAATCGAGTGATTCTGTTAATGGTTTGATTTTGTGATGGAGAGCATCTCTCTTGAGTTAAACTAATAAAAGTTATCTTACATGCTAATAATAGAAACTCAACTACTCAATATTGTTCTAGTCTATCTCGAACAGTATGTTTTTTTTTTTTGTCTGTCTTCTAAAGAGGTAGGAGGCACTACTCTGAGAGTAACACATTCTGATATGGATTGAATAATTCAGCATCGGCATAATGTGTTGCCAGTCCAGTCGTGCACCCCCAGCCTAGAAGGATTCTGCCACGAGTCCCCACTTGGTGGATTTCCTGGACCAATGTAACAAGAAGCAACAAAGCTTGCTAAAGGGATGCATGGTGAACCTTGGGGGCTTTAGTTATACACCCACTGTAAACACCATGAGCTCAAGACCACTCTGCCTGTACCTATATATTATGCACGAGCATGTTACATTAGATGCATCATCTTATTGCATGAAATGTTTGCAAAACATCACTGCGATTTTTTTCTTAACTTCACAGTTTATTAAGCAGGATGACATACTACTCGAGCTATATAGATAGGCTGAGCAAAATAAGCAGCACCTGAGCAAATAAGTGGCACGGCAGGGCTAGTTGGTTTAGTTCATCCACAAAAAAGTTTCACTCAAATAGTATATTCTAGACGGTGCGCTTTTTCAAGCAAAATGTTATAGTTTAGAAATTATATCTCCTGTAGCACACTCTTATGTATAATGTGGTTGGAGATTAGCTGTTTTCCACTCGGTAGTTGTTGCGTACTCACTTCCCTACTTGTGCCTTCAGCCTTCAGGTGATCCTAGTGATATAGTTGTCACCAGTGGTCACCTAGAGGCCAAGACAAAGACGATAAACAAGATTGGATAGTTTAGTGTAGTCTAGCAACTTAAAGGCCAAGACAATAGAAAAAAGAAGCAAAGATAGTAGTGGCTATCATAATTTATAGTAACACAGACGAACAGAGCTATACTAAGTAATCCAAGCAATATGACGTCTCATCGGTGGACTGTTGAGGCCTACAAGGCCATGCTAAGCTGCATTTGACCAACTACAACCAACCAAAGTCCACTGCAACATGGCAGGGCTGCCGAGGCATTTTGAGGCCAGTAGAAAAGACAGCAACTTTACCCAAAGTTGATGGCTATGTCAGGTGGGTGATCCTAAATGGCTGCTGGACCCATGTTGCACCCGTGTGGATGTTGATGCTGGTGCTGGTACTTCTCCAACACAGCACGTCCAGTGCAGTCAGCTGAACCAAACCAAAATTGACCATTTAAATGCACACCTGACTAAACGAGCTCCAATACAAAAAAATTTATAAAGACTAAAATGTAAATAAGGCTACCAAACAGCTCCAGGTGAGCAAGAAGTTAACAACTCAGCACCTAGAAAAGGGCCAAAGACTCCCCCATTCTCCTTGCCTCTAGGGTCCTAGATGAATTGGCGTCGGCAATGGCAGCGATGCATCCTTCAACATAGGCACCACATCATACAAGCTTAAGAAGCAAAGACACAGTGCTCACAGGAATTGAACTAGAGACATGCCTTTTCACATGCCCCTAACCTAACCCAGCTATTCTGTGCCCCTTGAGACAGGCTATTAAACAGTTAATTGACTATATAACAAATGATATACATATATATAGACATACACACACACTTCCACACATGTAGGTATATATATATATCCCCACTGCACCCATACATTTTTGTTTGTTTTGTTGTTGTTTTTTTTTTTTTTTTGTGAAAATTGCTGCATCCAAGCCTGCAATAGCACCCACACTCCATACCCATGTTACATAGATTGATGGTACCATGATAGGTAGTAGATAAAGCAATGTTAGACTTATTGAGACTGGCAGAGGACAATATAGAACCATCCTGTCCAACAGCACCTTGGTCAGTGCTGTCGCAAGTGCCAAAGGCAACCAGCCAAGTGCCATGACCAGGGGTGGCCTCCGATTGGCACCACATGGCTAGAGCAAGCCAACCTAGCTGTTGCATTGGGGCAATCAGGCAGACTGGCCCCTTGATTGGTGCAGTGGCTCAGTGGCTTAAGACCAAATGGCCATCACTAACTAGTCGGTACAATTCTAGAGTGTTTTAATAAAGCAGCTGAGGTAGCCCATAATTATAAACAAGGGGTCACTGGCAAGAGCAGAAGTACTTGCAATAAGGCTAACAAAAACAATTTTGGACCTTTGTGAAGCATCTCTGTGCATTGAATTTGGGAATTTATCCCTTCATTCCTTGGGGCCATCTTGAAGCATCCATCCCTTCTCATTTTCAATTCTTGGCTCCTTGGTCCCTTGGTTGGTGCAGCGGCCAGTGGCTCAAGACCAAATGGCCATCACTAACTAATCAGTACAATTCTAGAGTGTTGTAATAAAGCAGCTGAGGTAGCCCATAATTATACACAAGGGGTCACTGGCAAGGGCAGAAGTACTTGCAATAAGGCTAACAAAACCAATTTTTGGACCTTTGTGAAGCATCTGTGAATTGAATTTGGGAATTTATCTCTTCATTCCTAGGGGCCATCTTGGAGCATCCATCCCTTCTCATTTTCAATTCTTGGCTTCTTGGTCATTGTATGGGGATTG
Organism: Nymphaea thermarum; assembly: GCA_011799765.1. Lineage (NCBI taxonomy): Eukaryota > Viridiplantae > Streptophyta > Magnoliopsida > Nymphaeales > Nymphaeaceae > Nymphaea > Nymphaea thermarum. The sequence goes on from JAANDH010000982.1 coordinate 55,576, forward strand.
TCATACAAGCTAGCCTACAAGCACACTGTACCTGCATGGTTTTATCCATATGGCCAGACACATATCAGGTACTGGATATGACAAAAAAATTCAACCTGGTCAACCCACGCTCTGATGCTCTGTAAAATTATCTTCCCTTTAGAACTGATATGAATCATCTCAAGACAAGCTTCATAAGCTGAACAAATAGTAATTCTCCACTAGAAGAAAAAGGTAGGAAAAAAATGCCCGAGAATGCACAAAGAGCACACACAAAAGATGGAATAAAAATTAGATTAACTGGTCTCAAAAAAGCCAAAAGGCTACAAAAGGAGAAAGGAGCATACCCACTTTATATACAAAGAGGAGGATAAGAAGGCTAGCCATTGGTGACAGCACAAAAAGAAAAACTAGTCACTCGGATAGCCAATGGGTAGCAGCTCAGGGATGTTTTGTCATTTACAAAAGATCATTAGCCAGAAATAAAAATATGAAAGAATAAAGAAAAATAAGAAATAAGAAACAAAATATACTATATATACATATGAATGTATATATAAGTGCATATGCATGTGTGCATGTATTTATGCATGTATGTATGCACAAAAATTTCAACATCTTGCTGACCTCATTCTTTCAGGTTTGCTCTCATCAATGATTTAAAGTTTTAAACCAAGGCAAAAAAAAGCCAAACAAGGTTTCATCAAGCCAGCTTAGACCTAAAGTGGCATCATGCCACAAGAGAAGAATATGAAACACACTTAAGAAATAACGATTGGACCTTCTCGCCAGCCTAGAAGTCACATACAGATGAGTTCATAGTAAATACACAGTTCAGTTAGTTGCTAAGATCATAGTCAACAAGAAGGCATACAGTACTATAAGACTTTCTGCCCTCAAGGGAACCACAATTTTTGAATTACCAGTCAAGATTGGGCCATTCAACAATTTCATTTGAATAATGGTTTTCCTCACAATCTTTTAAAGGATGAAGTTCTTTTGAGCTGGCAGAGCCCCTTGGGCTCAAAAAAAAAAGTTCAAATCATTCATGCAAAATTAATTGAGACCTTTATGGCTGAGCAAGCTCTAATGACATGGTTGACCATCCAGGCAATAGTTAAAACCTCTTTTTTGTCATGAATAAAGCTGACATTATTGTTACTTGAAACTGTAAAAACTCTAAAGTTGTTGGCCAGCTTTTAAAATATGTAAAGGATTTATCATTAACGGATTCCAATAATTTGCACTTTGTGTTAGGAGTTGAATTTGTCATAAGCTATGTCACATAGGTACGGGTACGGGTGCCGGTACTGACCATTTTCAAAAAACTTGGGTGCGGGGATACGGCCGTATATATATATATATAAACAATAAGAAAATATATATCAAAATAAAATAAAGAATATACATCAACATAAACAAATAAATAACATAGAAAATATATATCAACGGCTCTTGCAGCAGTGTGTTTAAGAAACCTATGAAAACTTTAAACATATGGACAACCAAGCAGCCCCCTAGTCAAATATGAACAATCAATCGAATTTTCACATCCAAAGAATAGAATAAAAAGTAAGGTGGAAAAAATTAAATCAAAATAAAATTAAGCAGTTTGGATCTATAGGTACCCAACTGTCAAAGTACCCATTTTGGGTACGGGTAGGGCGACACGGGTACGTGGACCTTACTGAAGTACCCATGTGACTTAGGTCATAAGGTAAACTCCACACCCACATATATATATGATTTGCCTGTGAAAACATGAATGACTGCTTCAAATTCAATTAAGACTCTTTCTTGCCGTCAAGAAGCATTTTTTTTTTTCAAAGAAATCTAGAGGGTGATCATCAGATGGTTGCCTCCATCTTCAGGTGCTCTTCTGTCTTCAGGTGGCTACTGCTTACTGCTTAGTTAGTTTGAATGAGCTTGTTTAAAAGACCAAACCAAATCCAACAATATTCTTGGACCAATTCACTACAAGGATTTCACTAGACTAAATATTGCTTATGCCATTAATGATACTTGTCAATTTGTGCATGATCCTACAGCACAATATTATGCTTATGCAAAACAGATTTTGGTTTTAGAAACATCAAAAATGGGCTTCAAATATCCAGGTATGAGAAAATTGATTTGAGAGCCTTTACTGATGCACACCGAGTAGGATGCTCAGATGATGGGAGATTGAGTAGTGGTTACCTTACCTATCTGGGAACCAGTAAGAAGCAAATTGTGACACAATCTAGCAAAAAGCTTAATAGAAGAATGTGGAATTTGGAGCATTTGAAGTACTATGACTCCAGTAACTCATCGAGGAATTTGTGTGAAAGCTCACCTGGGTTGTGGCCTTATGATTTTTTTTGTTTTTCTGAACTAATCACAAAGTCCAAAATTTTATGCATGGATGAAGAATTACAAGTTAACTGCCATTTAGTTAAAAGAGGGTTGCCAAGAAAGGAATAGAGTCAAGCTTGTGGAATCGCAAAGTCAGCTGGCTGATATCCTAACAAGGGAATTGGATTGTGGGTAAGTTTGAACAATAGGGAACTAAATCCAAAGAAAACAACCCCAACTGCATTTAGAAGAAAGAATCAAGCTTACCATAATATCATTGTGATCAAGATAAAAGGTGAAAAGGAATATCAATTTTGTAATATTTGGTTGCCAAAAGAAAAAGATGTAAAATATGGTTCTAGGATATCGGTTTTGAGGGATCTCCGAGATCTTGTAATTCTATCAAGTTGTTAGGGAGATACAATCTCTTATCAAGAAAAATGTAGGAGTGGAGTGATCATGGATATAGCATTTGAGAGCTGAACCATGAATGTATGTAAATATCCCATTCAAAAAATAGAAAGATATCTTCTTTGTCTCAAGCCTATGTGTTTTGCAAAGACCCACCTTGAATCCAATTCCACCTCGGGATGAGATCCAAGGCAGACAGCTAAAATTATCATGAAACAGAATAATTACGAAGTCTACTAGAACAAGTTTCACTGGTTACAGCTGCTTTGTTCCAAAATCTGTACAACAGGAAATCTTTTAGCTGTTTTCACTTCTCTTCAATACAGTTACTTCTTGTTGCTTCAGCTATCACTAGTGTCCAACTGTTCTATCGAAACTTTAAACTGGACTAATGAAGGAGCCAAATAAAAACATAGGTTTGCATAATGGACGTAACACTTGAGCATCAGCTCATGTGGGACCATTTTTTGGACATTCACCTTCACTGGTAGGCAACATGGGGAATAGACAAAAAAAGGACCAAAACTCTAAGGAACTCTGGATAGAACGGTCATGTCTAAAACAAGATACATGATGCATTCAAGCATATAATCCCAAACAAATCATTATAGTGCCAAACTTTTCTATGAAGTGCAAAAGCATTATATTCTCAATTTTTCTTATTTGATATCATGAGAAAATCATGAAAAAAGTAGTTGTACTACCTCAGTAAAAATGAACCCCAAGATTCAAACTTCAATAAGATAGAAAGATTCATACCCTTGTATAGAAATCAGGTGGAGAATATGTGTCAAAATGTGTTTTCTTGAAATCTAAGTTCCATCCATCCCCCATGTACACCGTCACCTGGTTAACAACATCAAAGGAATTACAGGTGTAAACAAAATTATCTAGACAAAATTAATGGATCATCAATAACTCTTCATTGGTGAATATTTACCTTAAGTGTCTTCTTCACTGGGAGCTTTGCCTGTGGATCGAATGTTGCACCACCATTGTTCAACAAAAAAACAGGTTTTTTAACATACCCACAGCTTCCATTTGCTTTAAAAAATCCATGCATCAGCCACAGTGACCTGTCATACCCCTAAAAACGGTTGGGGGGGGGGGGGGGGGGGAGACACTATAATGAAACAAATTTTGTTGGAAACTTGGATTCATTTGTTATTAGCTTTGTATATAGAATATGTTTTCAGGATTCAAGAACATAGCCAAATATATTAGCCATCACAGAGTGGGAGTCATTAAATTGGTTTGAAAGATGTATGGTTGAGATATGGGCAGGTGAGTATCATGTTTTACTCAAATGTCAGGCCAACCAAGGATGATGGTTGACTACGACTCAAGCAAGCAGACTCTCTCTCTCTCTCTCTCTCTCTCTCTCTCTCTCTCTCTCTCTCTCTCTCTCTCTCTCTGTGTGTGTCAAAGGAGGAAAGCAAATCTGGACACAACCAGGTTTGCATTCTTTTTCCTTTTTTGTGTTTTTTATTTTATTTCCCCCATGACCACCAGGTGTCGATGCATGTCCAAGTGACTCTTGGCATGTGTATGGCAATAGGCTGCCATTGTGCCTCTACGTGGGTGTGTGTGTTCCCTTAATTGAATAACATCAGTTTTTTTAGTTTTTCTTATTGTTATCCATCTTATGCATTTGCATTACTGTAATAGGCTAACAGCTCCATATAATTCATGAAAGATTGTTTGTCATTTTTGCATGCCCAAATCCTACTCTTGTATGCCTAAAATCCTTAAAAGCTGGTTTATATATCTGTATCCATGTCCAAACCACAACCTACACCCAAGTGACATGGTTCTGGCACTAAATACTCCAATTATCATAGCTCTGAGTTGTTCATGCCATCATCTCAATATTTGCATTTTCTAGTTACAAGGCCAAGGTAATATAGGAAGAAAACATAGGGAGCAGTTGATAGGAAAATATTTCTTAGATTTCAAGGAGTCAACACATTATTTATCAACAAAGGTAGTAAAGAAAAGTAAAAGGAAAATACCAATGTTAAGAAAACAATGGGAAGCAAGTTGGAAACTCACCTGCATATTAAGAGCAACTAGTTGAGCTCCATACATCCATCCAATTAGAGGATTGTAGTTTGAGGAGTCAACACGAATGCCTTTTGGGTATACTCTCAGTAGATTGTGCTGGGTAAATCTGAGATAAATAAAATTATAAGGATATCAGGATATATAAACAACACCTGAAAGAGAATTCCAGTAAAGGAGTCTGCATTTTTTTTTTCTTCTGTAATGAATCACAAGCAACTGAGTAAAATGGATACAAAAGGAAAGGTCTGAAATGGCAAGTATTATCTACATACTAAGAAGCAACTGTTGAAGATCTTCGTTCTGGATTTTCTTGAATAAAGTAACACCAAGAAATGGAATTAACAGAGTATTATTCTGACGAAACTTCATTTGACATTTGAATAAGCTTTACCTGACCAAGTCGCCTGGGTGAGTGGCTATAGCTTTTGCAAGTTCTTGCTCGCTTAAGCTAAGACGCCTGACAACATTCTCTTCAACTTTTAACCAGTTTTTCATCCCTCCTTTCAACTTCCCTGCATGAATAGTAATGATGCGTTTGTACTCAGAGACACCTTTATGCAACCCTTGGCTGAGCTTGTTATCATCATCTTCATCATCCCCATCAGGATGCAGCTGAAATGTATCAACATCTTCCTGACATTGTATTGGAAGTCCATGCAAACATAAGTATGCCACCATCAAAATGTGATCAATGAAAAGGGGGAAAGAATCAAATAAATTAAGCAAAGCACCTTAGCATCAGATTCAATTTCTTCCTTAACATCTGGAACCTCCTTCCCCCAAGAATCCTCATCTGTCTCTTTTCCTTTTTGTGATTGTGATCCATTATCCTTGAAACTGCTAGCTTCCAAATATTCTTTTGGTGGCTTGGTTGATATCAGAATCCGATGCTTCAAGGATTCAGGTGAAGGAAATTTTTGTAAAGATCCAGATTCAGGGTAAAATAACATATCACCAAATGTTTCACTAACCATCTGCAACAAATTGTTTAAGAAAAATAACAAAGCAAGCAGCCTTAAGTAAATTGGGAAGACCATCATATGAAAGGAAGCACAGCCCTGAAAATGACCCAAAAAATATAACGTCACCTGAGCTACTTTGGCCTGGAGATCTGCTGTAAGGTGGTCCTCAAGGGTTACTATGACAGGATACGGTGAAGCTGAAAAAGCATGTACCTTAATGGATTTCAGACATTTGATAAGTTCCACTGGGGTTGTCAAAGTCCTAGATCAGAGGAAAATTAGATCACTATCATTTTAACTGAATACAAGAATAAACAATCCAACTAAGAAATTGATTTGCATTTATTAATTCACATGAAAAATTAATAGAAAATATGTCAAGAATGCCAATATCCATGAACCTCAATAAAAATACTAAACTTCATTTACATATTTATTAACTAACCCAGCCGCGCAGCCTGTGGGTCATACTACAAAGCTTGATCTTGGACGCTACTCATTTATGCAAGAAGGCCAAGCTTCAGCAGAGTCAGGTGAGTAGCTCAGTCAGGGATGACCTGAGCTTGTTAAAACATGACTAGTACCTGCTGTTGAGTATAAAACTGTGTTGCACGTTGTTTTCACTTAAATACTGCTACTTTACTGATGGGCCACTTTGACTTTTCACAGCTTGAGCTTTGCCAAGCAAAGACCAAATCCTCTTCAAGTTCATACCACAACTAACCTAAAGCCACGCAAAACAAGCACCTTAGTGGATCTCAAGCACCTAAAAGTCTAGTAATTCCCATCCCCATTCACTCAATAATCCCAACTTGAATTTAGTTTCTTTGGTATAAGAGGGAAACTGGCAAAAGAATGAGATGAATCAAGAGCCCTTGATGAAATACTTCCTACGCCCCTAAAGATTGAAAGAGCCAGCTAGCAGCACATTCTCATGGACACCAATCCCCTACCTGCAGGATACGCTATATAGGAGTTAGCGCAAACAATCACAATCAGTTAACAAAAGGAAACAGGTGACGGGGTTGCTTAGAACTGCCAGAAATAATGTGTATTCATATATCAGTATATACTCCTGCAGCCCCACAGCTGCATGTAGGAATTAATGGAAACAATAAGAATAAAAAGGAAACAGGGGACCAGGTTGGATGGAGCTCAATATGGCAAATGTCCAGCCAATCTCGTTGCAGATTGACCAAGAAATACTCATATAGATAATCTTTCTAAAGATGAAAAAAAATGATTTCCTGAAAATTAGAATAAGAAATTGTTACACAAAGAGGTTAAAGAAGGAGAGGTGGAGGACAAAAGAAATAATTCTTTACATACCATAAGGATTTTGCATATTGTTGGAATAAAGTGTACTATTATACCCTGATTTATTCGTTGAAACATCAGCTCAAAACATGACTTTTCTACAGCTCAAAAAATCAGTAAAATGACATTACACTCTCATTTATTTGTTTACACATCTGTTACAAAATTGCTTCCTCACAACTCAGGAATCACGAAAAGGAAAAAAAAGGTTTGGCACTATATTGAAAATTGGACCTCAAGTCTCCAACTTTGGTTCAAGAAGCGCATACTTCATAATTAAAAGAAACATCATACGTGAGCTGTTATACTTTTTTTTTGTGCCTTCATGAGCTAATTTTGGGCAGCCAATGACGATACAAAAGAACAGCTCCCCTAATGCCAACATGAAACAAATTACAGGAAAATGTAAAGCATAAATATTTTTACTATTGACTTCTTAACTTTATCCTTGATGTCTATACCACCGACTCAGAATCCAAGCAGCATTTTCCACAGAAACAATCTTTTGCAAGGAATAGTTTTATACCTCTACCCTGATTGAAAGAGAACTAACAGAGAAGGATCGTAAAAGCATGTCAAAACAGTTCCAGACCTGCCGTGAAGAACAAGGATGTTGTCTTTCTTGGAATTAGGCCACAGATCTAGTTCAATGACTCGTACACCTCGCTGCAATGCTTTTATAATGGGAACATCACTACAATCACTATTTAACTGGTTTCCAGTCAAATAGGAATTATGACCAGTAAATATGTAATAGTGAGACAAGGGAGCAGTCATGTCATGATGAACCTGAAAAGCAGCATAAAACAAAGAGCATCAGCATTCCATAGTATATGGTCAATGACATCGATTACTTTTGTGGACTTAAAAAATATATTATCAAATGTAAGAAAACGAGATAAACTGAAATATGGTCAGAATTGGCTTTCTAATCCACTGAGCATGATATCCTTACGTAGTTCAGGATGACACATCAAAGAAAAAACTGACATTGCAGAATGATTTGGAGCAAGGTAATGAACCATCCATAAGGATAGTGATGTTTAATGTCTATGGTTCACTGAGATTGTTGAGTTCGGAACGTGAAGCATACGAAATATTTAATCAAGCAAAGGGAAATTTTAAAGAGTCAAAAGGTTGGGAAGAAAAAGAAGAAGGGAGGACATGGGAGACCTGTGTATATACCTCAGTTTTCAGAGGGGGGTTGAGATCGGGGGAGAAAAGAAAGTGGTAGAAGTCATCTAAGGAAAGATGGGGGTGACGCTGCTTGGGCAGAGGCCACTTTCTCTGTTGGATCTGGTCGATGATCGTCCCAGCTTTCGTTTTCCCTTCCCCCTCCTCTTCCTTCTGGACCTCCACCAGGAACCGCCGGAGGCCGTCCACGGACATCGCGCTTGCGCCGGCATCAGCGTAGCGATTGAACAGATCCTTGACCTCGTCCGGTGGTCGCACCTCCCCCGCGCTGAACTTCCTCGTGAAACACCCGCACATCCTGTAACTCCCCATTCTTCTTCAACACCCCCTCCTCTCTCTCTCTCTCCCCCCCCTACCTTCCTGCCCTGGAGGACCGTAAGGACGAGTAAACACTGCGAAAGAGATGGACAGATTCTCGCAGCCAAAGGAGAGCAGAGACGCGTATCTCTGACTGATTGGTGGCGATCGTTTAAGACTTTCTCCGGAGTCTCCTTCTTAACTATCTCCAATCAGACCACCTCCACCACTCTCTCTCTCTCTCTCTCTCTCTCTCTCTCTCTCTCTCTCACTTGCCCTCTCTGTCTTGCCGACGCCGCTTTTCGTCGTTGGACAGATAATATTATATAATTATATTCCTTCCTTCGCAATCAAGCGGATGATCTCTCTCTCTCTCTCCTGCCATCCGCGACTAACGAAAGGAACCGGTTCAGATGCGGAAACGGAGAGGCAGAATCCCTTCTCGTCTCCCTCCCCATAAACCGTCCAAGAACCGATGAAGGAGCTGAATGAGACCCCGCAATCTACCTCAGCATCGTCAACGTCCTTCCTTCGTCGGTTATTTTTTCTCCTTTTACAGCATCACATCCACATGCCAGCTGCCAGAATCGCCACCCATTTATTGCCGATAAGGCGTGGCAACGGTGAAGCTGCAGAAAATGTAGGAAGGTTGAATCCGATGAGTCTGATCGTCTACAAAGAGTCGTTCATTTCTCCCGTGGAGAAGCGAAAGACACCTTATAAGTATAAATGAAATGATGACACTTTGAGACTTTTTGTCAGTAAAAAAATAGGGTTTTGATGACATCCTACAAGCTTGGAACTCGGTTAGAGCCATAATAAAAGCATAGTCTTCTAAATGGAGAAAAAAAATCACTTTTCTACGTCATGTTAGTCAGGGATGGCGCTGGCATCTACGGCTGCGTCGGCTGGAAGTGCCTCTATGATCCAAGTTGTATCGGTTTCCGCCGTCGTATTCGCACAGGTGGACCGTGCGTCGGAATTTATGCAGCTCCAAGATGCGATGGGATCGAGGCTACCTGGCTTTATAGTTATACTCATCCTTAGTTCTCTTCGGACATCTGTTATTATGTTGATATTTTCTTCTAGCATATTCTTGATTCTTTTTTTCTTTTTGTGCAAATTCAACTTTTTATCTTCACTCTTTCTTTTTCTTTTTTCAATTTTTTCTAAGAAAAAGAAGAAAGCCTTGTTGACAGGCTCTCGTAATTGTCAGTCCTGCGTTTAGCTGTCGCTAATAAATGCAGCTCATCTTTAAACAATTTTATTTTTTTAAATTTCAAGAAATTGTAAATCGCAGGTCGACAAAGGAGTGATCGACTATCACCGCCCGCTTCTATGGAAACATCATACAAGTGCCCGAGTTTCCTCCTATTTCTCCAAACAATCGCTCTATATTTCAAAAATATTGAAAAATTTGTCTAGATGATGAAATTATCCCTTTAACTCAATTTAAAAAAAATAAAAAAATGACTCACTGGTACGATGGCAAGGACAGGTTGTCCCCCAGACAGCGAAGGTGGGGTGAAACTGCCAACCAAGGGTAACCTCAATTTCAATTAGGGTGGTCCCAGCGGAACTAGATATTTTCATCAATAGGGTGGAATTAAAGTTTTTAAATTTTGATTACAACCAAAATATCATTTTTCAAAATTTATATATAAAACAAATGAAATTTTCTAAAATTTATATATAAATTTTTAAAAAAAAATTGAGGTGGGGCTAGGGCCCATGCGAACCTAGATGGGTGTCGAGCGAGCCAATGGTAAGGGCAACACCATACTCACTAATCACTTTCTAGGAAGGGGTGAAGGTTCAAAATGTTCTCGCCTGAGCCTTACCATGTTGCCAACATCCTCATCGGGAGTGGAGTTAGGATTTTTTTTTTGTTGAAAGAGGTTACATGACATAATAAACATAATCTTTTGACATTTTTTTCTAAGGGCCAACATCTACTTTTTCAAAAGTTCTATGGCCCAAACACATTTTTGAATATTTTAATATATAAATTTTATTTTTTCAAAACAAAAGTGGGGTGCCATGACCCCTGCCAGTTGTCCCTGCTCCTAGGGATATCAGTGTATCCAATTTAAATCAAATACCTACCAAATCGTTTCGAAAAAATCGAATATGACAAAAACTTTAATATCTGATATTTAAGAAATCGAATCCGATTTGAATTTAATAAATAACATCCGATCCGATCATACATACATAAACACCTAATTGGATTCAGGTCGAATTTATTTTTAAACAAATATAAACACCTAATGGGACCCATTTTCTACACATGAGAAGAGAGAATCATTGTCATTGGAGAAAACAAAAAAAGTTTTCTATTACAAAGTGTTCTTGCTGTTGTAGGCTTCGATATGTGCTTCCATTATGTCCTTGTTGGTTGGGAAAAAAGTGCAACATATGCAAAAGTGTTATGTAGTGCATTGGATGATGAACATAGTCCTTTACAAGCACCTCAGGGTGAGGTTTGAACCTTAAAATAAGTTATATGATTTATAATCTGCCATTTATAACAATTAAAAATAATTTTATTTTTGTAAGAATTATTATCTTGTTGATGCTGGATATGCTAATACTGTGGGTTTTTTTTTTACTCTTATCATCGATATCAATGTCATTTATCTGAATACAATGTCTTTGGTGCATGACCAATCCAAAATAAATATGAATTATTCAACTATAGACATTCATCTCTATGTATTACAGTAAAAAGAATATTTGCTTTATTGAATGGAAGATTCCCAAATCTTAAAAATCATGTGCAATATCTAGTTGACATACAAGTCAAAATTGTACCTACCTGTATTCTTCATAACTTTATAATAGAAAATAATTCAAATGCACTACAATTTGAAGAATAATTTATTGACAATCAATTTACACAATTTGAGAATGATGATGAATGTTCACCACAAACACAAGCTTGGGGAAGCAATAATGTGCTTAGAGATGCAATCACAAATGCTATGTGGAATGATTGGTGATTAGTGCAATAGTAAGTAATTTGAAGTTTTAAGATTATTTTTTAAAGCTGACATTGTGTATAGTGATTGTGGTTTTGTTTATAAATTGTTATTGACATGGTTATTAAAATAGCAATTTATTTCAATGTTTGTTTATTGTGAATGTCAACCCAATTTTTCATATGCTTTTCTTTATTAGTGTATATTGTATTACAACTAATATTCTCATAAATTGATGTTGAAATGCAAGGACCGAGGTGAACATGCAATGGACGAGCATTATTTTATGGTTGCTAGTAGTTGTGTTGGTTACACGTGAATTCAAGTCATGAACATCATTGAAGAATATAAAAGTTTTATTTTTTGGTCATATAACTACCGTGATATATATATACATTTGGTTGTTTATGGAAACTTGTATCTAAACATTTTCATATGGTTTGTATCTAACAAATTGAAAGTTTACTCTTCAGTTATGTTTTTTTGTTGTTTACAATTGGATGATGTTTTCTTTTAAAAATAATATATAGATTTTTTGTCATTTATATTTGTAGGTAGAGAGAGAAAGAAAGAGAGAGAAAACAAGAATAAGAAAAGATAAAGAGAGTATTTTATTGGTTGGTATATTTTAGGTTGTTTGTATTTATAGAAATAAAAAGTGTGAGTGAGTACTTTTTATTAGCTTAGTTGTTTTTCTTTTACATATTTTAATATTATTTTTTTATATGTTGATTTTAAGTGTAAAAGGCAGAAAGAAAGAGAGAGTGAATATTTTTATTTGTCATATGTAATTTTTTATTAAAAGAAAAAATATTTTTATTAATTCATACATTTTTCTTTTGTTTTTCATATTATGTATATATATATATAAATATATATATAGAAAAGCTCAAAATATGTGTTAAACTTATCGGTCTAATTATCTAAACAAATGTTGGGGCAAGAAAAGTTGAAAAGTTTGTCTTTATAAACAATTCTTGAACAGAACCACAACTTGTTCATATAGACATGGACTTTTTGTTCGTAAGACACTTGTTTTAAGGGCAAGCACCCCTAGAACAATTGTTTTTTGCAATAGAATAGTATTGAAAGGACACATGCAAGTTAAACTGAGGGCTTAGATGCCATCATGTATGAACTTGAGAAAACAAGAATGAAAAAAGATAAAGAAAGTATTTTATTGGTTGATATATTTTAGGTTGTTTGTATTTGTAGATATAGAAAGTATGAGTGAGAGTACTTTTTATTAGCTTAGCTGTTTGTTTTTACATATTTTATTTTTCTATAGTTGATTTTAAGTCTTTCGTATGTAAAAGACAGAAAGAAAGAGATAGTGAATATTTTTATTTGTTTGTATTTTTAATATGTTTTCAAAATATTTTCTTTGTCATATGTGATTTTTTATTAAAAGAAAAAATATTTTTATTAATTCATATATTTTTCTTTTGTTTTTCATATTATGTATGTATATATATATATATATATATATATATATATATATATATATATATATATATATAGAAAAACTCAAAATATGTGTTGAACTTATCGGTCTAGTTATCTAAACAAATGGTGGACAAGAAAAGTTGAAAAGTTTGTCCTTATAGACAATCGTTGGATAGAACTACAGCTTGTTCATATAGACATGAACTTTTTGTTCTTTAAGACTTGTTTTAAGGACAAGTGCCCTAAGAACACTTGTCCTTGCAACCAAATAGTATTGAAAGGACACATGCAAGTTAAACTGAGGGTTTAGATCCTATCATGTATGAACCTATGGTTTTAGAAAACTATTTTCGAACAGAATTTATGTTTGAAATTCATTTGCAAGTCTTTGATTTACATTGTGGACTCGTGTAGAGACTTAGTCAGGTTGGGATTTTCTCCTTATTGCTTCAAGACATGGTACTGAGCCTACCCACATAGTTTTCAGGCAAGTTTTGTTGTATGTGTTTGTGACATATGAATAATAGTGCATATTTAAAATCTAGTGCCATGCACACCTAATCAATAAGCAAACTTGGTTTTTAAATGAAATAAAACCATCCAAAACAGAATTGAAATCCAATGTTATTGGCTTTGAGGAGCGCACTACTGCATATTAATAACTAACAAGGTTGAAAATGAAATAAATCTCTCATTGGAACCCCCTTTCCAAAACCAGCCACCACATGCATGATTCTGGTATAAGGTAAAGCAGCCATCCCCAACACACGTTTTAATATATAAAAAAAAGCACATAATTAGGATTGGTGGTGAATATTGAGCATAATTGGCAGTATGTGACAACATCATACCTGAAAATATAATAATAATTTAAAACTTGGCTCATAGGTTGCCACATCATGCTTGATAAAACCAGTCATCAAGGCCACACCACTTATATGAGAACTAATAGTTAGGCCCGAGCATGGGGCCGGGTCGGGTCGACCCGTTTACTAAACACCATTAACAACCCAACTTTGGATCAGGCCGGCCATCTACTGGCCCGACTATTAGCCAGCCGGGTACCAGGCCTAGTCAACATCCGATCGGATCATGCATACATGAACACCCAACCGGCCTTCGGATCTCTCTCTCTCCAAAGGAACTATGAACGGAACAACCCCTAACTTGCATTTGAAGTCTAACACATATCGAGCAAGTCATAACTTTGGGTTCTAACACCGAGCCGTGTGTTAGGACCCGAAAATTAGCGAAAAGGCCTTTCTCTTGTAAAGGTAAAAGTTGAAAAATTAGTATACTATCTTGTAATTATTACCATTCAGCTCTAGGTAAATATTAGTATGCGATCATAAGACAAGAAAATGACAACGATGCTTTTCTTCTTTTATATAACCATAAAAAATGACATTAAAAGAATACGACAAATTTCTTTTTCTGAACAAAAAAAATTGGACCGCAATTGTTTGTTGGCTGTGCATATCAGCCGGCCCCGGCCCCGGCCCCATATGACAAGGCTCGGGCTGTCTTTGTCGTCTCAAACTTGCGTTTGAGCTCGGGTCGATGTTTGAAACTTGAGTTTGGGCTCGGCTCGGTTAAAATAAAAATTAATTTATTTAAATATAAAATAATTTTTTACATAAAATATATTTTTAATAATAAACTATATATCATTATTAAATAAAAATAATATAAAAAAATGATCATACCCAATCAAGCCAACTCAAACCGATTTTTTTGAGCCTAGGCCTCAAACCGATTGAATCGAATACCAAGTACCCGTTGGTACCCTCTCAGCATACCAAAAACAGTTTTTATTTTTATATTAATGTTTAAAGGTAATTTTTTTTATGTAATTATTAATGCCCCTTAAAATTTAAGATTTTAAATCTAATGTCCTTTATCCAGATTTTTTTTAATTTCACTTCTACCGTTAAATATGTATGTGAGACCCTATCCGAGAAGGAAGGATGAGGGCAAAACATGGACGGAACTGACCCCGCCAACTTGCAAACCTAACACGTGTGTTGCGTGTGTGCCTCCAAATAATCCTGTTTTTAAAGTTCCGTGTTTCAAGGGGAGAAGGTGCTTGGTTCATGGTAAAATTCCATTGATTTTATGTCTATTTCCTAAAAAGATGTAGACATTTAAGATTTTAGGGGGCTTTCGGTTTGAAGGAACTTATAAAAGATTTGTCATTATAAGTGCATATAACTAGTGCCTGTGTAAAAACCGGTTTAAGTATTTAAAAGCAATTAGTTGATCATGGGGTCAGACGCACATGAATCCACCACCCAAATACCAAGATTGTTACATAAATAATAAGCATAAGACATACGTTGATAGAAAGTTTTTTTCAGACATTTGATTAAAAAACTTCACTAATTCATCCTTAATAATGTAGTTGGTTGCTTCTACTTTTTGCATAGTTGGCTTGATGACACATCTTGTCGCGTTGAGGCCTACCAATTGGGTCCCAACATCCATCCCGAGTATGATCTCGATCTGAGTATGATCTACCTTTTGGCAATGTGTGGATTTTGGGTGTGGACTAAGCTTGGGCATCCGGCCTGGGTTCATGACGGGTACCCGGCGCGATCGGGCTCGACCCAAAAAAGCCCGACCTGATTATTTTGTTAATTTTTTTATTTTTATTTAATAAAAATATATATATTATTTTTAAAAATATATTTTATATTCAATTTTTTTATTTTATATAAAAAAATAATTTTTATATTAATCAGGCCTAACTGGGCCAGGCCAAGCCAAGCCTGGGCAAAAGTTTTGGGTGTGGGGCTGACCCGGGCCTGGGCCTTATCCAAGCCAGCCCAATGCGTAGGTCTAGTGTGGATGGAACCAGTACCAAACCAAATTTTTTTTCATGAGAGGGACCAAATTAAAATTAAAATTTGTTTGACCACTGAATATGTGAACTTTTATTCAAGAAAAGGCATGTTAAGATTTTGTTTGCAATTGGAGTCAAGATCTTTGTTTCGACTTCCCATCCACAAAATTCAGAGTACTGTACAATGTCCATGAAACTTGCTTTTCCAATGCCTTAGGTCCTTTTTTTAATAAATTGAATAATAAAAGTAATTTTTCTAATTTCTTAAGAACAAAAAAGTTAAAACAAACCCCTACCGACCAGTTATGCAGATGTCTCATTCTACTTACTTGTTGATCTGCTGTCGTCCCCATGTACAATACATGGTGCAAAAGGAAGTGATACACAGCACCAATTTCTCATTTACCACCCTTCTGCGTTGAAGTCACAATGATTTTTTTCATTTTTATCCCTCAACTGTTAGAAGAGGCTCTTACACCTAGGGATATTAATGGATTCAAATCTGATATACTCTTGATATACTGTTAATGATTTTCATGTTCAAATTCAAATAACAACGAAGAAAATTTTATACCATATCTCAATCCAAGTTTGAATTTTAAATCACTTTTGAATTTGAATCCGACTTTAAAAGCCGATCCCAACTGTATTATCATATGTTAAAACTATGTTTAAAATGTATGAGTATTGGATATAAGATATTTATCTAGAATTAAATCCAATTTGAATGTGAATATCAATTTAGTCGGATGTTTATTTAAATCCGAATTATAAAACAACCAAATGTCGTTTCGCAAGTTTGAATCGAATGTAATTTTTTAGTTAGTTGTTAAGTATTTTTTCATATGCGATTTTCTTCCAAGCGGTCGGTCCGAACCCAACCGATTACTCTCTATTCCAAAGGATATTAGCAGATGTCAGTAAAAGTGGGACTTCGGTAAGCGGAAATTTGCCGATGCCTTGTGTATAAATAAATGAAGGATTGAACTTTAGTACGAACTTTGTGAAAACACTTATTTAATTTGAGATTGCCGTTGAAATTTGCCAGCAAAATCGCAGCCCTTTCTCTTCCTCTTGCTCGCAGAAGCCAGAAGGCAGCGAGAGAGAGAGAGAGAGAGAGAGAGAGAGAGAGAGAGAGAGAGAGAGAGAGAGAGAGATGTAGGAGAGCATGCATGTGGTGAACATATTTTGCTGGCGAAGTTCAAGGATGGGATACCACAGCAAAGAATCGAGCAATTGATTCATGGTTACGCTGCACTGGTTCCTCTCGTCCCTTCCATGAAGGGCTTCCGTTGGTAAGCTGCACCCTTCCTTCACTGGCTCTGCTCATCTTCATAACAATTAAATGAAATGCATGCTTCGCAGTTTTCTTTTCTTCAGCTTCTTTGATTACCAGACTCTGTTTGTTTGCTCTTGTGTTCACTTTTCTTCAACTTCTTTATTACCAGAATCTGTTTGCTTGCTCTGGTTGAGAACTTTTCCCATATATTGTTTGAGTTTGTGGGAACGCCTCGAACCTGATCAAATAGATCCGCTATTTGCCTTGTACCTTGTGGCATCATGAAGCGTATAAAAAAACGCCCAGCTTGATGTACTAAACCCGATCAGAATAGATCAGTAATCCATTTTCCTGGTGCTCAGTAGATATTTTTTGTATAAACCAATATCTAACAATATGCAAAAGCTCTTTTTTGTTCTTCTTTTCTTTCTTCACTTTCATTCTTTTTATTGACTTCTAGATCCAATAGTTGTAGTTTACTGTAAGGTTATAATGAAGTCATAAACTCGTTGTCTCTGCAGATGCAAATCTTGCATTGTAGGTCTGGATCACAGTCCTTAATCTAGCCTGATTAAACACTTATTACTCTGCTACTGCCTTTTCCTAGCAGAGTAACCTAATTGAGTTTCAGATCTGAATCTCTTTTAGCTAGCTAACCAACATCTCTGGTTCAGCGGATTCAAGTTCAGACTAAGTATTGAGGTCAACCAAGTTCACTAGCCTAGTCTAACCTAAGAGAAAGGGTGGTGACTATTGACATGCTGAAACGTGGTAGTTCATATTTTTTACTTGTGGTGAAAAATGGGGTAACCCCATTTTAAATCTTGTGATTATGTTCCTCCATGATTATTTGGGAATGTCCAGACAGCTCTAAAAAGTGGGTAGTATCTTGTCAAGTGTCTTCAACGATGCCAGTTGGGGTGTGTTTAGACCCATGCACCCAAAAAAATTGCCATGCTGTTACAAGTCTTCCTATGGTATCATCCTGAACATTTTTCCTGAATTTTAAAAGAAATATATAAATATTCATCTATTTCGGCTGAAAGGTGAAGATTTTTGTAAAATGGGAACTTTATCAGCTGATTCTGCCCATGTTGCTTCTGATATTTTTTTTTAGATACTTTATATTGTCTTTTTGGCATCAAACTTAGGATGAGAAGTATCTGTCATTTATTACATATTTCTTTATTTTTATTTGTTAGCATCTTTAGCATATATCCCTATATACGTACACACACACACACAAACATGTATCCTATATTTTTATCTGTTAGTTTTATATCTTTGGGATATATCCCTATATATGCAAAAACCCATACCCTATAGCTTTGATACCCATCTTTTATACATTTGCCATGTTGTATTTGGGCAATTTAAACCCCTGCCTTTGCTGAATCCATATCTATATTCGAACTTTATTGTGTTCATCCTACCTATTCATCTCAAAAGCATGGATTTGTAAGTCATACAAAATCAGCAGTTGTTTGTGTTTTCAAAAGGACACTAGTTTAGATATCAATGGAAGAACTCATGCTTAATGATACTCTGATACGAGAATCAGCTCTCCATTATAGAGATGAGATTCAATTTTTAAAACCCGGTGACTTGGGGCTCAATTTGTTCCTTTTCAACTTATAACCTAGTAGGTTAATTCAGCGACTTGGGCTGAGCCTTGCTAAGATGAAATGTCAGCCTACAAAATAAAGAACTTGCTCTGACTAACCAAAGCCAAAATGTTCATTGTTTGGCTGGTTGTGGCCTATGTACCCAAAATCATAAAGCCTCTAAGAGGATTAATCGGGACTAATTGGGACTAGTTAGTTCGAATCAGTCCCAGCAATCTCCAAAAAGATATTAACAAAATAATTTATTGCACATCAATTAAATTTTGAGAAAAAAAATATGATATCACTATAAGATCAAGTAAAACATATAGTTCAACCCATCACATATATTATATGACACAAGGATAAATTAAACTGTAGGATATCCATGAAACCTAAGAGTTTATATAATCTTTAATTTAACAAAATAGAGGGAACAAGAATGTTAAAATTTTCCTTCAAGGCAAGAAGAAGAAGCACCAAAGATATGAAAGGAGGTAGTTGACATGAAGATTGTTAAGACATGTTTATATTGAGTGTTAAGCTTGAGAGGGTACTTATGTAATAAGGTTTTCTTTTCATGACTTGCATGTAACTTCTCCCTCTCCTCTAGTCTATATAAAGAGAAGTTAGGGCTTCTTTCAAGGTTAATCAAAGTTATCTTTCTTAAGATTTAACATGGTATCAGAGCTACAGCCGTCTCCTCCGTCTCCGCGCGTCATCGCCGACTGAGCGGCGCCAGCCGCCGCCTGATCGGCGTCAGCTGCCGCCGTCCGATCGTTTGCTCGGCGTCATCTGCCGTTCATCCGCCCGCCCGCTCGTCGCCTGCCGTTCATCCGCCCGCCCGCTCGTCGCCTGCCGTTCATCCACCTGCCCGTTGTCGCCTGCGCTCCTCTGCTGTTCACCGCCCGGTGTCGCCTCATCGTCAGCAGCCATCGCCTCATCGTCGTCTCTCCTATCGTCCGCTCCTCTGCTATTCACCGCCCGCTGTCGCCTACGCTCTCTATCGCCTGAGCTCTCTTCCGCTCATAGCCTCACCTCCCTGTCGTCCGTCGCCTGAGCTCTCTGCCGTTCATCGCCTGCGCTCTCTGCCGTCCGTCGCCTGAGCTCTCTGTCGTCCGTCGCCTGAGCTCCCTGCCGCCAGTCTCCTGCGCTCTCTGCCGTCCGTCGCCTGAGCTCTCTGTCGTCCGTCGCCTGAGCTCCCTGCCGCCAGTCTCCTGCGCTCTGCCGCTTGCGCTCGTCGCCCCGACACCTGCGCTCTCTGTCACCAGTCGTCTGCGCTTGTCGCCTGTCGCCTGTGCTCTGTCGCTCGTCGCCTGTGCTCGTCTGCTCCCACAACGCCGACTCAGCCTCCTGCAGCGTCCGTCTCCGCCTTCCTGCGCAGCGTCATCTGGTTCTGTCCTCTTTACACATCAGCCTCGTTTGATTGCTTGTTTGTGATCTCATCTTAATGATCATGCAGTAGTTTTTTATACATGTGATTGTATATTCGTGCGCTTCTTATTCCGTGGCTCGGCTTCCTCCTTTTGAATTAAGAGATGTCTGAAATTAGCAGTGAAGCTAATACCTCTTCATTTGTTTTGTCGGGAGAGATGAAGAGTTCCCCATTTTCCAGCATTATCAGCAAAATGAATGGGGGTAATTATGAAATGTTGGCAATGCAAGTAAAACGAACATTGATTGCTCATGACAAGGAACATCTCATCTTGGAGCCCGAGCCCGTACAGAAGGTTGGAAAGTATACCACTTGGTTCAAGGATAATTCATTGGTTATGGTCTGGATTGTTGGTACTCTCTCTCAAGAGATTGCAAATGAAGTTTTGCACAAGGAAAGTGCAAAGGATATGTGGGATTCCCTTGCTGCCACATATTCACAGGCAAGGAATGAAACGAGAATCATGCAGCTTCACCATGATATTCATCAGATGCGCCAAGATGGCCGCCCTCTTCACACTTACTATTCTAGTCTCAAGTCTATGTTTGAGAGATTGAATAGCTATTTTCCCGCATGTAAATGTGAACAACAGAAGACATACAGAGAAATGCTTATGGTGGGGGTATTTCTCTCTGGTTTAGACTCTGTGTATGAATCCGCCAAGAATCAAATGCTTACGAGTCCCTCGATTCCTCCTATTGATGAGGCTTACAGTAGGCTCAGCAGAATTCCGATCTCTGCAGTGACTGTTCCTGATACCACTTCTGCCATGCTTGCTACTCGTGGCAGAGGTGGACCCTTTTTGGCCAGAGGACGAGGGGGCCGTGGTCGTGGAAATGCTCCTTCGCGTCCTGTATGTCAGTTCTGTAACCGTGTTGGTCATACTGTGGACAAGTGTTGGCAAAAGCATGGCCGTCCAGTTTTTGCTAATC
This sequence comes from Nymphaea thermarum, assembly GCA_011799765.1. Lineage (NCBI taxonomy): Eukaryota > Viridiplantae > Streptophyta > Magnoliopsida > Nymphaeales > Nymphaeaceae > Nymphaea > Nymphaea thermarum. The sequence continues at coordinate 76,653 of JAANDH010000982.1, forward strand.
AGACGGTATCTACTGATTCCCTCGAGCAACCCAAGCCTCAGTCCAGTGAGCTGCGTGTGGATGACATTCTCTCTCAGTTGAGGAACTTGATTGGTGACAGAGCCCATCAAGTCCTTGATCCGCCCACTTCTAGTGTTTCTACCGCTGCGAGTGCTTCTTCATCTGGTATGTCTTCTGCTTATACAGTCTGCCCTGCTACTGATACTACAGATTGGCTTATTGATTCTGGTGCATCGACCCATCTCTGTGGGGATAAGGCGCAATTCACTTCTTACATCCATACTCCACCGGGTCGTTCGGTTATTCTCGCAGATGGGAAATATTCCCCAGTTGTTTGACATGGAGAGGTCCAACTTACTTCATCATTGCCGCTGCAACATGTTCTTCATGCACCAGACTTCCCACATAGCCTACTTTCTATCAGTTAGATTACCAGAGAATTAAATTGTCGTGCCATATTTGACTCTTCTTCTCTTGTGTTTCAGGATATACTGACGGGCAGGGTGATTGGCAGTGGCCATGAACAGGGAGGTCTCTACAGGCTAGTGCATTCCTTTCCCTTTGCTGGATCTACCTCGTCAGGGTTGTCCTCCTCCTCGGCGTACACTTGGCATTTACGTTTTGGACATCTACCATTTCAGAGACTGCTGCATGTTCTTCCTCAGCTGTCTCCCAAGTCTTCCTTTCAATGTGAGTCTTGTCAGTTGGGCAAACACCATCGGTCATCCTTTCCTCTGCAGTCCGGTCGAAGTAGCCACTCTGTGTTTGAGTTACTTCATTTTGATGTTTGGGGCCCGAGTCGTACTCTTGACCTTCAAGGTCATCGGTATTATCTTGTTGCTGTCGATGATTACACTCGTGTTAGTTGGGTGTTTCTTATGAAACACAAATCTGAAGCAGTTCATGTAATCAAAAATTTTATCAATGAAATTCTGACTCAGTTTGATACTTGTGTCAAAATTGTACGTTCTGACAATGCTCTTGAATTCTGTGCCTCCTCTTTAGAACAATTCTTCAGGGATAAGGGTATTATCCACCAAACTTTCTGTGCCTATACCTCCCAACAAAATGGGGTTGCTGAAAAAAAACACAAGCATATTCTTGATGTTGCCAGAACCATTATTATCCACAGCAATGTTCTCCATTCTTACTGGGGAGATGTTGTTCTTACAGCATGTTATCTTATTAATCGCATGTCATCATCTGTGTTGGGAGATCTGATCCCTGTCTCTGTCCTTTTTCCTGACAGAGCATTGTTTTCTGTTGCCTCTCGTATTTTTGGTTGTGTTGCCTTTGTTCACTTGCTTGGTCGTGGGAGAGATAAATTGTCTCCTCGGGCTATCAAAACGATCTTTGTTGGTTATTCCCGCACTCAAAAATGATATCGTTGTTATGATCCTTCTACTCGTCGATACTATGTGTGTGCTGATGTTACATTTTTTGAATCAACCTCTTATTTCTCTCCAAATGGAACTCAATTAAAGGTCTCCGAATTTAGTGATGAAGTCCATCTTCCCTTACCTCTCATGAGTTGTCCAAAACCTGTTGGCTCGCGTTTTGGGGCTACCTATCAACGTCGCACTAAACCTGTTGAGCCTGCCCACGGTGCTCCTGTGCCTTCACCCAGCACGCCCAAGGTAATTCCTGAACACACAAGTTCTGCTGACAATACGTTATGTGATGATGATACAAGGGAATATCCAGAACATGCTATTGGTCCTGACATTAATGAACTTGATATGCCCATTGCT
>JAANDH010000982.1:78576-99339 GCA_011799765.1 Nymphaea thermarum
TGATGCTGATTATGCAGGATGTCACCTTGACAGAAAATCCACTACTGGCTTTTGTGTGTTTATTGGATCCAACTTGGTCACATGGAAGAGTAAGAAGCAAACAGTGGTTGCCAGATCAAGTGCAGAATCTGAATATAGAGCTATGGCTCAGGCTACTGCTGAAGTTATGTGGGTTAGATCTCTGATGATGGATCTTACTATGGAAGTGCCTCTTCGTATGCAATTGTTATGTGATAACAAAGCTGCTCTGTTTATTGCTAATAATCCTGCCTTTCATGAGAGAACCAAGCATGTTTAAGTAGACTGTCACTATACCAGAGACATGATTCAAAAGGGGTTTGTAAGTGCCTCACATTTCAACTACAGGGCAAACTGCTGATATTTTTACTAAAGCTCTTGCAAGAGGACCATTTCAAAGTTGTTGTTCCAAGTTGAGCTTGTTTGATATATACGCTCCAACTTGAGGGGGAATGTTAAGACATGTTTATATTGAGTGTTAAGCTTGAGAGAGTACTTATGTAATAAGGTTTTCTTTTCATGACTTGCATGTAACTTCTCCCTCTCCTCTAGTCTATATAAAGAGGAGTTAGGGCTTCTTTCAAGGTTAATCAAAGTTATCTTTCTTAAGATTTAACAAAGATACTTTGCAGAAAGGAAGAATGCAAAAGTAGTAATAATAGTAATAATAATAACAACAACAATTACTGGAACAACAATAAGAACAATAAGATTGCCAACAGCAGCTATTTTCCTTTGTAATACTGGCTAGTCAGTCAAAGGATTGGTCAGCGACTACTCACTGGTTTTAGGGCCAAACTGCTTGTGGCCTAAAGACCAGTCATCTGACAACTGACTTAACTAGACAGACTAGTCTTACTAGTAGGGAGTTTAACTACAAAGATTGTAGTTAAGGGCAGGTAGCAGCAAACAGGAGAGAGGGTCTCGCATCCAAGAAGACTAGTTACTAGTGCTTCATTATTTTAATCCCTTAAAACTGCATGTATTTCAGTCTAATTTATGGTCTTTCCAGAGTCCCTTTGCAATTAAATTTCTGCTACTCTTGGACATCTCTAAGAAGATGATTTTTTTTTTTTTGGCATTTTGCATAAACGAATGGTTTCAGCCTAATGCTGGACAGTGTTTAACTTCCAAAAGAAGGTTAATGGATGGTGAGTTCCAAGGTGCCGTAGACCTGTTTAGTCATATTGAGATGTGACAATCAACGAAAGGAAAGATAAGATTGTTTGGGGGTTTTGCATCTTATGTGCTTTCCTCCTCCTGCCAGTCGATCTTTCATAGCTCCAGTTATGGGATGTCTCTACATAATGTCTCGAGTCCAAGGATCCTTTCCTAATGTCATGATATTTTGCATGGATAAGTTCCAGTAGACAAGGTGAGAACTAAAACCAAAGAATGTCTTGTCATCTCATTTTATTATTTCTGTCAAAACTCTCTCTTTCTTACATGGCATGGCTTTACTTTCAACTTTTGAGCACAACTCCGGTGCTTTTGTTACAGGGCTGCTGCTTTAGAGGGGAATATTCCAAATGAAAAGAATTTGCACATAATTTTTAGGTGATGATTGCAGTCAACCATGTATATTGTGTTACTCCAAAAAAGAAAAAACATTGGATGGAAGCTCCAAAGTGAATTGTGTGCTAGGGCTTATGACTAGTGGTTAATTGGCAGTTGGTTGCTGGTTAGAGTGGCATAGGCGCTCATATTTTTTTGTCAATACAGAAAAAAGCGTTGCATTAGGTGATATTTAGAGAAAATGTTTGGACAGACATGACAATGCATTAACTTTTGAGAAGGCAGTTACTGAGATTAAACTCGTGGAATAGCACTAAATAAAACAAGAGTTCTGGCGAGCCCGTGCTCGAGAGGATACTTCTGTCGTTAGGAATGGGAAGTTGCGACACCCACATTCAAGGAATAGTGGGATGTCACAAATGGCATGCCAGAAAGAACAACTTCCAAACCTTCTTCAACATGAGGGCGTTTTTCAAATACAGATCGAAATTTTCTGATGTAGTGTGTGATTATGCTGAGCTCTAAAATTAGCTTTTAGACATAGTCATTGTAGATTGAATTTATTGTGTGTGTTTTTTTAAAAAAAAAACAATCTTTGAACATTGTTGTAGCGGGTCTATTTAGATACATAATTTTTTATCTATATTTTGTTTGTGTGCTTGTTGTCATGCATGAACAATTTTATATGGATAATTAATGAAGTTGCATTATTTTATTAATGATTAAATTTTTATGCATGATTAATTCTTTAATTATACTTGTAATATTTGGTTTCATATACATGATCACGGGCATCTACTCCAGTAGAATATTTGAGCTAAGGTACACAACTTAGTTGTATAGTCACAGATCACTAAGAGAGTGGGAGATGATTTCACATTTAGTGACCTTTCAATCCTACATCTAGTGTGAAGTGTTATACAACTAGAGGTGTTGACTTAGCTATACATATAGATGTGCAATAAGTTCTTTTTGACATATATCACCGACACACATTAATAATTATGATGGTTGTTTTCTTTTTGGTTGGCTTAGGATATGTCTGCTCCAAGTAAGTCAATCTTAGATTTAGCATGCATTGAGAAGTTGAATGGGGCTAACTGTGATATATGACAGAAAAATATAGTTCGCCTTAGAAAAGGTTAAAGCTCTTGATGCACTGAACTGCATCATGAGCAGACCTAAGGGAAATAATACATAAGCACAAAAGGACTCTAAAGCTTATAATGTGTGGCTAGAGTCACAATGTCGTGCTCAATGCAAGATGACATCCTGTGTTAATTTGAGCAGTATACTACTACGAAACAAATGTGGCTAGCCCTTAAGGACAGGTTTGGTGGAACATTAGCCATTAAACTCAAAAAGCTCACTATTAAATTTGAATTATATCATAAACAGAACCAACATACTATGAATCAACATCTCAGGAAGATGGCTAGTATGATTAGGGAGCTAAAGTCATTAGGAACACAACATTACATATAAACAACAAATTCAAGTAGTAAAAAAAAGCAAGAGGAGAGAGAGTCCTAGCCTCCTAGGTGGTTTAAAAATAAACGTGCAAAAATTAAGGCAAGAAAAATAAAAAGCAAGATGAAAAACAAAGATGCCACAGAAAGCAAATGAAAAGAAGCACAAGAGTAAGGTGAAATATTTCAACTATCGGAAGCTTAGTCATTCATTCCGGACTGCAACGAATCAAAAAATGTGCACACTTCTTATACCTTAATTTCTTATTCTTTTGTTTCAAGTTATGCTCTAATTGCAAAATCTCATCATTTTTGAATTATAGACTCAAGAATAATATTCTATATGACCCACAATCACAGTGCATTCGTTGAATATCAAAAGTATCAAGCAAGGAAAATGTCGTTGTTCTTAAGGAACACAGTCGTGCAAAAGTGCAAGGGATTTGACACTTGCTAGCTGGTTTTTGGCAAGTACTCGAGATCTACTATTGCATGATGTGCTTCACACCTCGGATATTCGACGAAATTTAGTTTCTATTTATTTTTTATGACATTTGGCTATAAACTTATTTTAAAGATAATTACGCTAATATATTTTCTGTAGCCTCAATTATTTGTTCTTGTGTGTTAATGATCTCTTCGTTTTAAATACTTATTCAAATTCCTATTGTATGATTGATGAATGCTTTAATGTATGTTAATATGGATGCATGTACCTGACATGCTCGCTTGGGGCATATTGGGCAAAATAAAATGATTACACTAGATCATGAGGGATTACTAGGGTCCCTTACAAATATTGACATGCCTGTCAATGAATATCTTTTAATAGGAAAAGAAACTCGAAAACCATTTGGGAAAGCAATTATGGCTTTCGTTCTATTACAATTCATCCATTATGAAATATGTGGACCAATGAGTATTGCATCTAAATGTGGTACATCATGCTTCATCACTTTTATTGATGACTATATTTGCTATTGTTGTGTATTTAATCTTCCATAAGTCCGAGGCATTGTATTGCTTCAAATGCTTCATGAACTTAATAGAGAACCATCTTAACTGAAAGATCAAAGCCCTTTGAACAAATTGAGGTTGAGAATATTTGTCTGAACAATTTAAGGAAATGTCGATGAAAAATACAGATAGACAATTGACCATTCCTTGCACACCACAACAAAATGATATTGCTGAGTGTTGACGTGCTTTAATGTACGGGTCTGGACCCGATCCAGTGTGTGCTCCTATTTAGGCCTGTTGAGGCTCTACTTATATCTTTGTAACCCTCATTTTTGGGTATGAATGAAAGTTTATGAGAGAGAGTGTCTGGTTGCTAGTGGGCACCAGTCCTCCTCACCCGTGGTTTTTTCCCTCTAGTTGAGGGGTTTTCCACGTTACATCTGTGTTTGTTTCTTGTTCTCTCGCTTTTACTGTTTCTGCATGGTATCAGAGCCAGTGACTCGTTTGTGAAATTTTTTGCCGGCCGTGAAGTTTCGGCCCTGACCTTTCCATCGCTTGCTGCCCTTGTTCCACCGCTGCCGCTGCCACCACTACCGCTGCCGCCGCCGCCACCGCCGCTTCCATTGTTGCCGCCAATTCTGGTTGCTCTTGCTGCTGGTTTCTGGTTGCAGCGCGGCATTGGTGCCCAGCTCACGCCCGATGTGCTCCATTGCTAGTGCAGCCCAGCTCCGCCTTCTCTGCCGTCGCCCTAAGTCCACGTTGCTCGGCATCTGTCAGCGCCTAGCATCGTCCATCGCTCAACGCTCACCGTCGCCCGCCATTTTGTGCTCCGTTGCTGTTGCCCGAGGCCTCCCTTGCTGTTTGCCGTCGTTTGGTGTGTGTCGGTTTCCGCTGTTCTCTTGCTGCCTGTGAAGCTCGTGGAGATCTGTCACCTGACTTTGCTGCTCCCTTCTGCGTCACTGCCCAACATTGCCTCCATCGTCTGATGCTTTGCTGTCAGCATCACCCAGAACTGATCTGTCTGCTCCTTGCGTCACCACCCAGCATCGTCCCGTCTGCTGTTCTTGGTTGTCGTTTGTTGTTCCTTCTTTGTGTCTGTTTCTTGGTTAGGCCTTTTGCTTTGGTGTACCCGACGTGGTGGCGGATTCTCATATGGGGGAGTGGATTATTGACAGTGGTGCTACCCACCACATGACTGCGATCCTAAGGTCTTTCATGGGTATAAGCTTTCGTCAAGAAAGGAACAGGTGTCTCTTGCCGATGGTTCCTCTATTTCTGTGGCTAGAAAAGGGAGGCTCTCACTTTTGAACAAGTTCTTAGTCCACAATGCTCTTCATGTTCCTCATCTTCCCTTGAACCTCTTGTCGGTTAGCAAGATTACAAAAGAGTTGAATTGTGAACTTATTTTTTCTGCTGATCACTGTGTTCTACAGGACTTGGTGACAGGGAAGAGGATTGGGATTGGTTTGTTTTCTGAATGGCTATATCGTTTACCTATGCATGCCGCTACTGCCCTCATGACAACTGCTAGCAAAACAACGAAGAGTAGAGAGGACTCCCTTCAATCGATTCTGCGTTGGCATGAGCGCCTTGGACACCTTCCTTTTGGAATTCTGAGACAGTTATTTCCTGATCTGTGTTCCAGGTTAGATATGACTATTGTGTCTTGTGATGTCTGTCACATGGCCAAACATGTTAGGACTTCATACCTTGTGTCTATCCATCGTTCTAATGAGGTGTTTGACATGATTCATTCTGATGTGTGGGGGCCTTCGAGAATTCATTCTTGTCATGGTTTTCCGTATTTTATCACCTTTATAGATGATTGTTCTCCGAACACCATTGTTTACTTGCTAAAAGACCGTAGTGATGTTCCAACTGTCATAGAAACCTTCATTACTTATGTGGAAACTCAATATGGAGCATCTGTTAAGACCTTTCGGTCTGACAATGCTCGTGACTATACGTGTCAGTCTGTTGATAGCTTCTTTCGAAAAAAGGGAACTGTTCATGAGACTTCATGTAGTTATACTCCTCCTCAAAATGGAGTTGCTGAACGAAAGAATCGCCAGTTATTGAATATGACTCGGGCTCTTCTTTTTCAACGTCATGTTCCAAAAAAGTATTGGGGGGATGTTGTGTTGGCTAGTGCGTATCTTATCAACCATCTGCCTAGTTGGGTGTTGAATGGGCAGACGCCTCATTCTATGTTACCGGAGAGTCGTGAACCTCTCTCTTCCACCTAGAGTTTTTGGTTGTGTCTGCTTTATTCACAATCATAGTCATCATATTAAAAAGCTTGATCCCAAGTCTATTAAGGGCATATTTCTAGGTTATTCTCCTACTCAAAAAGGGTACAAGTGTTGGGACCCTTCCACTGGTCGTGCCTATGTTACCAAAAATGTTACTTTCCTTGAACATGTTTCCTATTTTGGTGAGAATTCTCTTCGGGGGAAGAAGTCTATGTCAAGGGAAGAGTATTTTCTGAGTCAAGATATTCAGTTCACAAATTTCCTGGACTATGGGCGGGAGGAGAGTCAAGTAGTTGATGAAAGGGGTTCTACTGGGACTGAGGAGGAACATTGTCACCGTTTTGGGCAAGTTTACTCTAGGCGAAGAGTCTGTACAGATGAGGTGACAAGTGGTGAGAATTCTACTCCCAATCCAGTTAGTCCTTTCCTGGATGATCCAAGTCATGCTCGGGAGAAACAAGTTGAAGAAGACATTCAGACTGTTGTTGCAAGTGAAGAGCTTCCCATCGCCTTGTGAAAGGGTGTCAGGTCATGTACTCAACATCCTATTGGTAACTTTTTTTCATATTCTAGACTGAGCAAAGACTACAAATGTTTTGTATCTTCTCTTTTTTTTGTTATGATTCCTAAGAATGTTGTTGAGGCTCAGAGTAATCCCAAGTGGACTTATGCAATGCAAGAAAAGATGAAAGCCTTGAACAGAAACAAGACATGGGAGGTGGTAAAGATTCCTGAAGCCGCTCATCTGGTAGGATCCAAGTGGGTTTACACCATTAAGTATAAGCCAGATGGGAATATAGACAGATATAAAGCTCGACTTGTTGCCAAGGGGTTCAGTCAGAAATATGGAATCGACTACTTGGAGACCTTTGCTCCCGTTGCGAAGATGAAGACTGTCAGAGTCATTATATCCTTAGCTGTGATAAATGAGTGGAAGATGTACCAACTTGATGTCAAGAACGCATTTCTCAATGGAGACCTTGAAGAGGAAGTATATATGTGTATGCCTCCAGGATATGAGGAACCTGGAAAATGTTGCAAGCTAAGGAAAGCTCTATATGGGCTCAAACAATCTCCTCGAGCATGGTTTGAACGACTTAAACTTGTAATGAGACAATATGGATATCATCAAGGGAATGGAGATCATACACTCTTTGTGAAGAGGAATGAACAAAAGGTTACTATTCTGTTGGTATATGTTGATGCTATGATTGTCACAGGTGATGATGAAAATGAAATAAGTAAGTTAAAGAAACTGTTCGCGATCGAGTTTGATCTCAAGGACCTTAGTAAGTTGATATATTTTCTTGGCATTGAAATTGCTAGGTCTGGTACTAGTCTTGTGCTAAATCAACGGAAGTACACTCTAGATTTGTTAAAGGAGACCGAGAAACTGAGGTGTAGACCAGCTTCTACTCCTCTAGATGCTGGCCATAAGCTGAGTCTTAGAGATGGGGAGCCTCTCTGTGAAGAGGCCAAGAGAAGATATCAACGTCTTGTGGGGAAATTGATTTATCTTACTCTCACTAGACCTGATATTACCTTCGTTGTGAATGTGATGAGTCAGTTCATGCATGCTCCCACGAATGCCCACTTGAAGGCTATCGACAGGATCTTATGCTACTTGAAGAGAAATCCTGGCAAAGGTCTCCTGTATGTTAAGCAAGACACTCTTGGAATTGAAGGTTATTCAGATGCAGACTGTGCAGACTGTGTTGACACTAGGAGGTCCACCTCTGACTATTGTATCTATTTGGGAGGGAATCTCATAGTGTGTAGGAGTAAGAGGCAAGACGTTTGTTCTCGTTCCAGTGCTGAAGCAGAATACAGAGCTGTTGCTATGGGAGTTTCTGAGCTTTTGTGGCTGAAAGTATTGTTGACTGATATTGGTATAAAGATTGAAGAACCAATGAAGATGTATTGTGATAACAAGTCAGCAATCAACTTGGTCAACAATCCTATGCTTCATGACAGAACAAAGCATGTTGAGATTGATCAGCATTTCATTCGAGAGAGAATTGATGCTAAAGAACTTGTACTTCCTTATATGAGATCTGAAGACCAAACAACTGATGTCCTGACGAAAGCCTTGTCTTTAACTTCATTTGAGAGAAATGTATCCAAGTTGGGCATGTTTGATCTGTATGCCCAACTTGAGGGGGAGTGTTGACGTGTTTTAATGTACGGGTCTAGACCCGGTCCAGTGTGTGCTCCTGTTTAGGCTTGTTGAGGCTCTACTTATATCTTTGTAACCCTAAGTTTTGGGTATGAATGAAAGTGTATGAGAGAGAGTGTCTGGTTGCTAGTGGGCACCAGTCCTCCTCACCCGTGGTTTTTTCCCTCTAGTTGAGGGGTTTTCCACGTTACATCTGTGTTCGTTTCTCGTTCTCTCGCTTTTACTGTTTCTACATTGAGAGATGAAATTGAGCATTGATAGAAATGGTCAGATCTATGATGGCATAAGCATAGTTATCTATTTCTTTTCTAGTTGATTTCCTATTGACTACATCCTTAACCGTGTGCCCACAAAATTTATCTCATCAACTCCATATGAATGATGGATGGGCAGACAAGCTAACGTTAGTCATTTGAGACCCTGAGAGTTTGCATCATATATTCACAATCATCCCCACCAGTATGGTAACTTGGACCAAGGGGAAAGAAATTTTATTTGATATTTTGAACATTCCAAAGGTTATGTCTTCTCAAGAGAAAATGCAGATAGGAATGCGACTGAGATAGATTCCAGGGATACTACATTCTTGAAAAATGATTACCTTAAGAAGGATGATATAAATAAAGATGTTCAGTTATACTGTAACGCTTTTTGTTATTGCAGGTCTGGCTGGAGCGGGTCCAGACCCGGACCCGCAATTCACCTACGTGAGACCCCGACGAGGGCTGTTCTCCCTCGTCTTCCTCTCGCTCTCCCCCTTCGTTGCCTCTCTTGTTGCTAGGGAACTCCACACAAAGCAGAAGTAGGTGGTCGAGGGTTACAGCAGCGACGCACGAGAAGAAGCCGTGGCCAAAATGGTTTGCACGACCTCTATTTATAGTCCAATTTCCAGAATTCTAAGAGTCTCCAATCGTAGAATCCTAGGAGATTTCACAAGTTACAAGTACATTAATTACATCTTAGAATCCTAGGAGACTTCACATATTACAAGGATATTAACTACAACATAGAATCTTAGGAGACTTCACATATTACAAGGATATTAACTACAACATAGAATCCTAGGAGACTCTTCACATGTTACAAGGACATTAATTATTTTAACACATTTTACAAGGATGTGGAATCCTAAGAGACTACTCTTCAACGTGCTGGTGAAGGATTTATAGTTTAACACCCTCCCTCAAGTTGTGCATGGTTTTGCACAGTGTACAACTTACCTTTTAGAAACCAGAATCGTTGTTTCGTTAATCCTTTTGTAAATAAGTCTGCAACTTGTTCATCTGTACGAACATAAATAGGTTGAATCTTCTTGTCTTCCACCTTTTGTCCAACAAACTGTTGATCAATCTCAATGTGCTTTGTTCGACCATGTTGTATGAGATTAAAGGCAATGTTAATAGCGCTTTGATTATCGCACATTAACATTGATGTTTTAATCTTTTCTCCAATGTCTTCTAGCAAATGTCTAACCCATGTAACCTCCAGCCATGCATCTGTATTCAGCTTCAGTGTTGGATCTTGCTACTGCCTTTTGCTTTCGACAACTCCAAGACACAAGATTACGTTCAATGAAAATACAAAAACCAGAAATGGTCTTTCTTTGATCGGGATCTCCAGCCCAATTTGCATTTGTGAATGTCATAAGTTGATGTCCAGTAGTTATATTTTCACTCTTACCATAAACTAAGCCATCTCCTACTGTCTTTTTAAGATATCTTAATATTCTTTTGACAGCATCCATGTGAGTATCTCTAGGTGCATGCATTAATTGACATACTTGATTCACAATATATATCATATCTGGTCTAGTAAATGTAAGATATTGAAGTGCCCCAACAATACTTCGATATTGCGTAGGATCTTCATATAACTCCCCATCCTGAGCACTTAGTCTTTAATTTAGAACACTAGGAGTTCCAACATGCTTACAATCAGACATACCTGACTTTTCAGCAGATCCAACGTGTATTTCTGTTGTGTCAATGTGAGGCGATTATTGTGCCTATCAATCTCCACTCTAAGAAAGAATCGTAAATCACCAAGCTTTTTCATTTGAAGTTTTGCATCATCAAAACTTTAGCTTCTTCTATGTGTTTTTTTGAATTGCCTGTGATAACAATATCATCAACATATATAAGAAGTAAAGTAAATATGTTTTCCTTTAGATAAATGAAAAGAGAGTGATCTAGAGGATATGTCAAACCACGAGCGTGAGGCCTGTTTAAGTCCACAAATAGGTTTTCTTAGTTTACAAACCCATACATGAGAGTCTCCTTTCGTGTATCCTGGAGGTTGTTCCATATATACTTCCTCCCTCAAATCATCATGAAGAAAAGCATTCTTCACGTCCATTTGACGTAGTCTCCATCCATATTCAACTGCCAATGATATAATCACGCGAATTGTTTCCATTTTGATCACAGGGCTGAATGTTTCATCATAATCTTCTCCACCCTTTTGCTACTAACCTTGCTTTGTGTCTTTCTATGCCGCCGTCAGGTTTGTATTACCCATTTGAAGCCCACTACGTTCTTTCCGTGTGGCCTCAGAACGATCTCCCATGTTCCACATTCATGCAAGACATTCATTTCTTCTTTCATAGCCTTTCTCTAATGATGTGATTTTGATGCTTGATCAAATGAAGTAGGTTCTTCCTCCTTGCCAACTTTTGTCATGAATAACTGAAAATCAAGTGATAAAGAATCATAGCTAACCCACCTGTGAATGGGATGACGAATGCGTTGGGATCTTTTAAGGTGGGGCATGTTGTCTTCTTCACTGTGAGCATCTCTGTCCCTTAGTCGCCGACTGTAGATAAGACCTGAATATCGATGTAAATCGTTGCTCTGTTCTTCATTATTGCTTTCGTGATGACTGTGTTGGATCTTCTTGATTTTCACTTTGAGCCATATCCGACAGTTGTATTGCTCTCTCTGGATCTTTACCTTGAGGCACATCATTTTCTATAACAGGATCTGCATTGAATAACTATGTATTGGTCTAGGGATCATAAGGTTCAATGGTCATAGACATTTCATTTGTATCATCAAAACTATGTTCATCAAAAATGACATTTCTTGAAGTTTTAATACGTTTAGTTGTTAGATCATAGCATCGAAAACCTTTATATTCATCAACATATCCAACGAATCTACATTGAATAGCTTTGTCTTGAAACTTGTTCCTCAAGGCAGCATCAATGTGAACATAGCATACACAACAAAAAACCTTCAAGTTCTTGTAATCGGGTTGTTCGCCTAAGAGTGTAAAATATGGCGATTTAGACATCAAGAGTGTCATAGGCAAACAATTTATTATGTATACAACAGTATGGAAGACTTCAGTCCACAAGGAAATGGGCACATTAGTATCATGCATCATGCTCATGGCGCTTTCAACTATATGTCGATGTTTCCGCTCAACTACACCATTTTGTTGTGGTGTGTAAGGGCAGGAGATTTGTCTAGTTATCCCTTTTTCACGTAGGAATTCAATAAAATCAAGCGAGGAATATTCTCCTCCTCCATCACATTGAAAATGCACCACATTGGATGGAAATTTGGTTTGAATTGTTGAAATAAGAATGTTTATGTTTCTAGGTGGTTCTTGGTAATATTAAAGAGTTATAAGATCTCTTTAATATTTTCTTTATTTTAGATTGATGTAATCTGTAAATCTTCTTTCTACCCTAATCTCTTTATAATAGAGATTAGGGTTAGTGAATTGCATGTGTTCTTTTCTTCTCAACTCTCACGTCTCCAGTCCTCTCTCTCTCTCCACGTTTCAAGGCTGCAACATGGTATCAGAGCGGGACGTGACTAGCGACGCAACTTGAACAGCCGGCGATAGGCTGCAGACGTCCGTGAATCTAGCGACATGATGTGAACAACCGACGACCCTCTTTCTCCTTCTCAGGCTATCTCTTCCACCGTCTTGTTCTCCTTCCTCTTCTTCCGTCTCTTCCTTCTTCTCACTGATTTCCAACAATGGAACTAGGTGGAGGAGTTTATTCACGCTAGGAAGTATGCGTGAACAGAATCCAGTCGTCTGGACTCTTATGGGTTGATGTGGTCTTATGATCAAGGCAGCCAAGTGGAGGACTGCTCTTTATGATTTTTTTGTGGTAGTTTACATTGACTATATTTATCTGATGTCGTTATTCATGATGTGTGAAAATTAATGTGTGGTACAACTGCGTTAGATACATAAATAGACAAGTTGTTGGTTTGTTAAGACTGGATTTGCTTGTTTCCTGCTGAGATCGTGAGGAGGAGCTCGAGACAACCCTGTTCTGTCCTAGCTCGAGCTACCCTGCCCTGTTCTGAAACAGCCTATGACAGGCGACAGTCCAGCTCCTTGCCTTGACAATGAGTGGACCTTAGGTTGGGCATTTGCCCCCCATCTTTTGGGCGTCTGTAGATAATCATCCCAGCAAGCTTCAGTCCAAAATTCAGTTCGATCCGAGCTCTGGATGAATTTTGGCGGAATTTAGAAGATTCAGCCCTATTCTGCCTTGAAGCTGCCTGTGGCCAGTCCCAGTCCAGCGCCTTCCTGCATCAACAACTGGACCTTAGGGTGGTCTGTTAGCAGTTTTTTTTTTCAGATTGCTGTTTTTTGTTGGCCGTAGGTTGCTGTCAACAGTTGGACAACAGTTTGCTTGCTTTTGTGCATCTAACATGGCTGTGTGGGAAGTTTGGTCTTGCTGATCAGTCTCTTTTTCAATATATATATATATATATATATATATATATATATATATATATATATATATATATATATATATATATATATATATATATATATATATAATTTCTCTTGCCTGTGGTGGTTGATCACTTGTGGATAGATTTGCAATGGCTGAAAATCTCATGACTGATTTTTCTCATGAGGTTAAATGTGGAGGAAACCCATTCACTTATGGTTCTACGGTAAAGTTAGATGGATCTAACTATGAGATTTGGTCTCGTGTGTTTATGATGTCAGTGATTGGACATGAGAAGGAGCACATTATAGAAGAAAATCTGTCTGTCAAAAAGAGTGGATAATATGCTTCATGGAAGGGAGATAATAATATTGTCATGTCATGGATCATGAATAGTGTGCAACCACAAATCGCATCAACTATTGCATACTATACCTCGACCAAACAAATGTGAGATTTCTTGAAACAAACTTACTCAAATGACAAGAATATTAGCAAGATATTGCAGGTGGAGGATGAATTACTTAATTTGCAACAGGGTGATCAAAGTCTTGCTCAGTACTTTGCTTCCCTCGAGTCCATCTATGAACGACTTAAAGCATTACGTCCCCCATGTCCAACATGTCATAAAACTCATGGAGAACAGTCTATGGTTGCGAAGTTTTTACAGGGTCTCTCCCCTGAATATGCTGTAGCAAAGGCTCAGATGTTGACTGGAGCAGAAATCCCTGACCTAGCAGACGCCTACAACAGACTCAGTCGTCTTGCTGTGACCCTTTCTCAGCCCTCTAATGACTTACAGGCTTTGGCCTTCGTAGCCTTAGGAGGTCGTGGACGCGGTTCATTCAGGGGGAGAGGCATTGGTCGTGGGTCAGGAGGAGGTAGGGGAAGATTTCAGTGCACCTATTGTGGTAAAATAAGATATTTAGAAGACAGATGTTGGGATAAACATGGTCGTCCTTCCGGTGCATCCCTAGGAAGAAATGTTGCATCTAAGCAGGGCAAGAATTCTTTACCATCTCCTATTGGGTATGTTCAGGCAGCTTCATCAGTTGTAGATGGGTCTTTATCTCCTTCTCACCCTGAGACAGTGACAGTGATATCAACAAGTCTGAGTATGAGGACTTCCTAGTACTCAGATCTTCCCAGCCGTCGGCCTCTACAATCATGATAGACAGTGCTATGTCTGTTGATAATGTCCCACATGATACATGTACTACTTGGATTATTGATTCCGGAGCATCGAGCCATTTTTGTAGTAAACCTTCTATGTTTATTGTGCTACACATGTTGCCTCAGGCACGTCATGTGAAACTTGCAGATGGTAGATAGTCACTTATTCTGGGTTATGGTGATATCAAGATTTCTCAGTCTATGACTATTCCTAATGTGTTATATGCTCCTAAGTTCCCAACAAATTTGTTATCAGTTGGACAATTGATTAATGACTTACACTGTCGTGTTACATTTGACTATGGTTTATGTTCATTTCAGGACTTGCAAACTGGAAAGACGATTGGTGGAGGCTATGAGAAAGGGGCATCTACTTCCTGTCGGATCCAGTGGGTATTGTAGCATCATTGATCACCTCACCGTCCTCCTCTTTTCAGTGGCATCTCAGACTTGGTCATCCATCTGTCTCCAAGCTCCGTCACCTTCTTCCTCAGCTTTCAATACCAGAGTCGTTCCAGTGTGAAGCCTGTCAACTTGGCAAACACACCCGTAGCCATTATTCATCGAGTCTTTGTTCATCCAATGGTGGACTATTTGATCTTCTTCATGTTGATGTGTGGGGTCCTAGCAGAGTTGCTAGTAGGTCAAGATTTCGGTATTTTCTTGTTTTTGTTAATGATTATTCTCGAGTCACTTGGGTCTTCCTTTTGAAGGAAAGGTCTGAAGTAGTATGTATTCTCAAAAATCTTATTATTGAAATAAAGACCCAGTTTGGTATTCTTGTGAAAAACATTCGCACTGATAACGCCCTTGAGCTCAAAGCCTCAACCTTAATGAAGTTTTACTCCGATAATGGCATTTCTCCTCAGTTTACTTGTCTCCATACCTCCCAACAAAATGGAGTAGTTGAACGTAAACATCGCCAACTCCTAAATGTGGCTCGTTCCCTAATGCTTCATACCAAGTTACCTGCATCTTTTTGGAGAGATGCCATCCTCACGGCCTGTTACTTAACCAACCGTTTACCCTCATCCTCCATTGACAACAAGGTTCCCATTAAACTTGTGCATCCACAACGACCTTTATTTCCAGTGGCTCCCAAAGTATTTGGTTGCACATGCTTCGTTCACATACTTGGACCCACACGTGCTAAATTGGGAGCCCAAGCCATTAAGTGTATCTTTATAGGCTACTCTAGAAACCATAAGGGGTACAAATGCTTTGATCCCTTAACCCAAAAGGAGTATATTAGTGCGGATGTCACATTCTTTGAGTCTCAGCCTTATTATAGCTCCTCTTCCATCCTTCCTGAGATGCCACCATCACCAGACCCACTACCTATTCCTCCTATTCCTTTGGAGTCGTTTCATTCTGAATCTCCTTCTACTGTAGTGTCCAAGTTTCATGATCTTCCACTGGTCTACACACGTCGACAGAACCCTTCTCATAATCCTTCACCAACAGTTTCTCAGGAGGTAAGTACATCTGAAGTGCATAGCCCTAGTCATTCTGATCCCTGTCAAGACTTACCTATTGCTCTTCGCAAAGGCAGGCGACAATATAATTTACATCCTATATCTCATTTTGTGTCTACTGATGGTGTTGGTAAAAATATGCAACAGTTCATTCAAGCTCTAGCTGCTCATACAGTTCCTACGTGTCACCAGTAGGCTTTATTAGACACCCAATGGAGACGGGCTATGCAAGATGAGATGGATGCCTTAGTGCAGAGAGGCACTTGGGAACTTGTTGATCCTCCTCCTCGTTGTGATATTGTTGGCTCAAAGTGGGTATTCACAGTGAAATATGATTTTGATGGTTCTATGGAATGATACAAAGCTCGGTTGATTGCTAAGGGCTACACGCAGACCTATGGTGTGGATTTCTTTGAGATCTTCTCTCCAGTTGCTTGGTTGGGAACCATTCATCTTATCATTTCTGTGGCTGTCCACCATGACTGGCACATGTATCAACTGGATGTCAAAAACGCCTTTTTGTATGGCGATCTTGATGAAACTGTCTATATGCAACAACCACCAGGATTTGAACGACAGGGGGAGTGTGGCAAAGTGTGCAAGCTGAAGAAAGCTATTTATGGACTCAAGCAGAGTCCTCGTGCATGGTTTCACAAGTTTTCCGAGGTAGTCTCAAAGTGTGGCTTTGTGAGATCTCCTCTTGATCATTCTCTGTTTATCAAGAAGACTTCCAGAGGTATAACCGTTCTCGTGGTTTATGTTGATGATATTATCCTAACAGGTGACTATGATCAAGAAATTTCTGATGCAAAACTGTTTCTTCAAAAACACTTTGTGACGAAAGATCTTGGATCTTGGTTCACTTCGATACTTCTTGGGAATAGAAGTTGCTCGCAATAGGGAGGGTGTTGTTCTCTCTCAACGGAAGTATGTTCTTGATTTATTGCAGGACATAGAGATGTTAGGAGCTAAACCGGTTAATTTGCCTATGAATCCACGTATACACCTTCATGATGACCAAATAAAATTAGTGGATTCTAGATCTTATAGATCCCTTATTGGAAAACTACTCTATGTTACTGTGACAAGACCAGACATTGGTTTTGCAGTGGGGAAGCTAAGTCAATTTATGGAAAAACCAAGGAAAGTTCATTGGGATGCTGCTTTGATGGTGGTTAAATATCTGAAATCGTCTCCTCACAAAGGCCTTTTGTTCACAAAGGCAAGACTCTGGAAGTGGAAGTCTATAGTGATGCTGACTATGCTGGCTCAGTCGAGGACATAAAATCTACCACAGGATTTTGTGTATTTGTGGGAGGCAACCTCATATCATGGAGAAGTAAAAAACAAGGCGTGGTGTCAAGATCTAGTGCAAAATCTGAATATAGAGCTATGGCTCAAACTGCAACAGAAATGACTTGGGTTAGATCCATGCTATCTAGCCTAAGTGTGTCGATTCCACTTCCCATGAAGATGTATTGTGACAATCGTGCAGCCACATACATTGCTAATAATTCAGTTTTCCATGAGAGAACTAAACATATTGAGGTTGACTGTCATTACATTCGGGATCTCGTTCAAGGAGGAACCATTACCTCTAGGTGGTTCTTTGTAATATTAAAGAGTTATAAGATATCTTTAATATTTTCTTTATTTTAGATTGATGTAATCTGTAAATCTTCTTTCTACCCTAATCTCTTTACAATAGAGATTAGGGTTAGTGAATTGCATGTGTTCTTTTCTTCTCAACTCTCACGTCTCTAGTCCTCTCTCTCTCTCTCCTCGTTTCAAGGCTGCAACATGAATCATGGCATAGAAGTTTTGAAATATGTGGGGTACTTCTGATTTGTGTTTCATGAAGTAAATCCAGGTGAAACGTGAGTAAGAGTCAATGAATAAGACATAATATCTTGATCCAGACATGGAATCAATAGGGGCTGGCCCCCATACATCAGAAAAAATAGTTTCAAAAGGTTTGGAAGCCCTTTGATTTATATTATGGAAAGGTAAAACATGACTCTTACAAAGTCCACAACTTGAAAATTTTTTGACATTTGAATTAAGAGGTAAGCTTGATCTTGGAATGAGACTATCTGTGACAAGTTTTTCAATGAAATGTCGACCACAGTGTCCTAGCCGACTATGCTACAGTTCAGACTCCAAAAATTGGTTAGGGCCCTTACTTTTGATTGAAAATGACAAGAACTTGGTACTGATGACGCATTATGAGAAAGAGAAAATGTCTTCAATCCTATATCAAAAGTGGATCAATCCTTGGGTAGACATTCCTTGAGGACGTACATATTCCCTTGACGCTCCCCTCTAGCGAACATTTTCTTCGTTTGGAGATCCTTGATATAGACAAAAGAAGGTATGAATTCAACAGAAGAGTTTGTATCATCAATGAGTTTAGAAATGAATATGATGTTCTTTTATATATTGGGAGCAAGAACAACATTAGACAGTGATAGAGACAAGGATGACAATGGAATATGTGCATTTCCAATATGTGTAATGTGATGAGATTTTCCATCACCTGTTATAATGCAACTTCTACCGTAATGAGGGGACAAGTTAGACAATTTACCTGCATTTCCTATCACATGGGTAGCTGCACCTGAATCCAAGAACCATTCTCCCTCCTCATTTTGCTTTATAGTCATCTTTGAGAATGCAGTCATCAATAGCTGCTACATATCTTCAGCGGTGGATTTAAAACTTTGTCCTCCTTGTTTATAATCATGTCTTACCCCTTTGTTTTTATTTTGAGGATTAAACCAGCATTGTGCTTTCATGTGCCCTTTCTTGTTGCACTGAAAATAAATTGATATTTTTCTTGAAGTATCCAAAGGAGACATACCTTGGTTATGTGGTGTTGGTAGAATGCTACGACCACCATGATTGGAGTTCCCATGGCTCTTACCAAACTTTACATTCATAGCCAACACATTTTGGGAGTTCCCTTGACCAATCCTTTCAATGACTCTTTTCATATTCATTTCGTGTTGGAGAAGTTTACCTTGTAGTTCGTTGAAGGAAGGCAGAACAGGAAGGACCTCAAGAGCTGTAATAAAAGCATGATAATCATGCCCAAGTACATTCAAGGTTTGCTGCACCTTTTCCTTATCAGAAATGTTATTTTCTGAGGCAGCAAGTTGGTCAGCGACGACCTTAATACAACCTAAATAATCCATGATAGACGTTGAACCTTTGCTCAAATTCTGAAATTCTTTCTTTAAGTACATAATTCGAGCTTCTGATATTTGGGAAAAGGTATTAACAAGGGTTTCCCATAATTCTTTTGCAGTACAGTAATCAGAAACTGAAAGTAACACTTGTTGAGATAGAGTAGACAAAATATACCCAACAAGACTTTGGTCACGTCTCATCCACACAACATGTTCAGGGTTGCTGTCTTCATGAACATCAATAACTTCTCCTGCCTCATTTTTTATTTCCTGCAAAACGGATATTGGTGGAGCTTTTGTTGAACCATCAAGATGTCCAAAGAGGCCTTGACTTCTTATGAAAGGCATGATTTGCCTTTTCCAGATCAGATAATTCTCATGGTTGAGTTTTTCGGTAATAAGGTGAGGAAGAAAACTTGAGGACATGCCAGAATGCGAAAGGTTTTCCATGACAGCAGAAAAGAAGGGTGTACAGGTAGAAGATGAGAGGGAAAGCAGACACGATATAACAAGATGTGTGCTTAGGTAAGCAAGAAGAAAAATGAACAAGAATTACGCAAGAGAAAAGTAAATTCAGGATAGAGACAAGATGAGAAAAAAGTTTTAACTAGATCACACCTGTTTGGGCATTTCGTTAGGTAGAGATAACGTAACCTGGCGCTGCTCTGATACCATGATAGAAATCTAGCACCAATATCTGAAACCAGAAAATAGTACTCACGCAGGAAGATGGAGAGAGAGAGAGAGAATGAAAACAAGAAGAAGCTGGGAGAAGAAGCCGTGGCCAAAATGGTTTGCACGACCTCTATTTATAATCCAATTTTTAGAATTCTAAGAGTCTCCAATCGTAGAATCCTAGGAGATTTCACAAGCTACAAGGACATTAATTACATCATAGAATCCTAGGAGACTTCACAAATTACAAGGATATTAACTACAACATAGAATCCTAGGAGACATCACATATTACAAGGATATTAACTACAACATAGAATCCTAGGAGTCTCTTCACATGTTACAAGGACATTAATTATCTTAACACATTTTACAAGGATGTGGAATTCTAAGAGACTCCTCTTCAACGTGCTGGTGAAGGATTTATAGTTTAACAAATAGCACTTAGTCTCATATAGCTGCTGGGCTCTGCTATTATAATACAACTAAAGATATGTAGAATTCTCTTCGGAAGACATACTCTCAAGACAAGAACATCAGCAAAATTCTACAAGTTCAGCAAGAACTGTTACAAATGCAGCATGGTGAAATGGATTTAACCGAATACTTTACGAAATTGAAGTTTACTTATGAAAAGATGAACTCTTTAAAACCTTCGTGCAAGCATTGTCTCAAATCTCACATGGAGCAAATGATAGTGGTTAAATTTCTATCTGGACTGTCATCAGATTATTCTGCAGCCAAGGCTCAAATGCTTACAGGGTCAGATTTTCCTGATCTTGAGGAGGCCTTCAACAGGTTAAACAGATTGGCTGTTACTCTTCCTCCATCTACAAATAATTCACAGCCATCTGCACTTGCCTCATTTGGAGGAGGACTGTTAGAATACGTTATGTTATAGGGAACCGGGTCCAGATCTGGACCCGGCTCTTGGGGCACGGGTACCGAGACAGGGCTTGGTACCCTAGGCGGCTGCTCTCCTCTCCCTCCTTATAATCTCACTTATGTTGTAATTGGTGTTTAAGTGAAATATATTTTCTCTCTCCTAGGGTTGCGGTTGTGCACCTAGGTAGAGCTTCCCGTGGTTTTTTCCTCGTTGAGGTTTTTCCACGTACATCGTGTGTTTCTCTTCTCTTCTCCCTCTTCGTGGTTTGAGT
>JAANDH010000983.1:5857-19004 GCA_011799765.1 Nymphaea thermarum
GGTCAATAAGTTCTCCTGTTAAGTCTACCAAGGAACGAGTATTACGATTTTGCAAGATGTAGGCAAACCATCTAAGTTTGTTAGATTTCGGGAAGTGCTGCTAATAGATTGGTTTTTTATTGGGGCCATCACCAGTCGTCGTCCCTTGGATTCGAAAAACTTTTCTAAAAATGTGCCTAGAGTTTTGGCAAAAGATAAAGAAGCAGCTAGATATTATTTAGAGCAGCACATGAGTCGAGTTGTCTTGGCTCGAACTCGGTTCAACTAAAAAAACTCGAGCTCGAGACCAGCTTCATAGAACAAGCTCGAGCACGCTCGACGCTCGACTCACTTAAATCTTTTAACTTGTTTATGTTAACCTGCTTCATTTCTTTTAACTCCTCTAACTCATTTAACTAATTCAACTATGATAAACAATTTGGCATAGTTCACAAAAGCAAGTCTAAACGAGTCGAATTTACGCTTCAAGTATAAAGTTAAACTAAAAAATGAGTTAAGCTCAAGTTGAGTTCTTTAGAGCGAGTTTGAATCGAGCCTGAGTTGGTTCAACTCGTGGAGCCCTAATATTATCAGAAGAATGTGGCTGTCTCATTAAACACAGATTTAATAAGCATTACTTAGTCTGGATATACTTGAGTATTAGCACACTGTGCTGGGTGAAGTTGAATAGAAGTTTTCGCAAAAGAGAGAGAGAGAGAGAGCCAATAAAATGGGAATTCATAGCAAAATTTGGAGACAAGAAATCCCCTAAATGCAAGAACAAACCGCAAAAACAGAAATAAAAGACGAAATATACAATACAACTGCACAGTAAAATGAAATAAGAGAGGTGATGAGAGAGTGGATACACGGAGCGGCACCAGCCGCAGATGGAGGAGAGAGAGAGGAAAACCAATTTGAAGACATCTTTGATTGGATGATTGTTGATTGCTCATCTTTGAATTGACGGAACATCTTCCTTCATTCGTCGATGGTGAAAAATGTCGCGGACGACAAGACATTGATCCAACGGATACGATAAATTCCAACAAACCAAAGCTCACATAACATGTCATTTGTATATGGTCGATACAGATCAAGAAGACCTAAAGTACTCACAATTACAATTCCCCGCAACCCACGTCTTGCTGCAACCAATCTGTCTAGGAAAAAAACGACGGAAGAGGCACAACTTGGAAAAAATTCCATCCAACAAAACTGCACCGGCCCTGGTGGAAGAAGACTGATTCTCCGGGGGTTCCGAAGCCAGATCAAACCCACCGGAGGCCAAAATTCGTGATAGGAGTTAGGACTTACCTCCCCATGAGACTGGGAGCTCGAGCATTCGGCTACGGCAACGAGCGCCACCCAAACAAGGACTGCGGAGGCGACCTTCCGGCCCAACGTCCCGCCCCCGCCTCCGGCGGGAAATGGGTAGTCCGGTGAGGTTGTTTGATGTGAATGTAGAATAGATTTATATGTCTTTGTAGCCGATAGAGATCTACTCCCACGCTCAATTTCAAACAGGAACTTAAGTGGCATAGCACAATATTATGTATTTTGAATCTTTTTGTTCTATGTCGCTAGTGTATGTGAATCAAGACAGTAATTTTTGCAAAGAGTGGACCGCAAGACAGCATGTACCTGTTCCAAAACATTCTTATGTGTTTCAAGGGAAAACGGAACAGATCAACCCTGTTCCTGGAAGAATAGAACAGTGCCTTTGTCCCCATTGGAGTTTGTCAGGAGAGCTTTCTTTATATAAAACATGATGCACCCATAATTATGAGTTGGGTAGAAGGTGGTTCCAAAGGTATGAATGAATTGGGTGGTGGTTGGTTTTGTAATCAATTAGTTAGTCCTTATTCAACCAAAAGTCAAGCAAACAAAAGACACAAAGGAGCTGAAGAGTGCAAAACTGCAAACACAGATGGAGCCGGACCAATATGGAATCCAATGTAGTCAAAAAATTACAAAGTCATTACCGTGAAAATAAATTACAAAATCTTGCGTGTTTGATTGCCCGAATCTAAGAATAGGCCTCCCCCTTTCCCCCTCTTAAATATAATATTTTCTCAATATAAAAATGTAAAATGAGAATTTTAAGTGTGTAACTTAGTTCCCCAGTTTGATAAACACTGAGTTTTTAATCTGAATTGTTTGTCGCACCAGCAAAAGCATGTCCCATCAGATTCATGGATTTCAAATCTGAAGCAATCAAACACCCAAACAAAAAAGAAACTTGACGCTATTTTTTATCTCGTTAGATATACGATCCAAGGTGATCTGATATTTACGAGGATTTGAAAATATTGGATCTCAAATTATTCCCCCGATTGGGTATCAAATGACATTCAAGCTAAAATGAATGATAGAGAAAGCACCTACGTCACCAGAGTGCGGGGTGCGGGTGCCGATGCTGAAGCGGCACATTCCAAAAAGTTTAGGTGTCTCGGTGCGGCGAGAGTATTTTATTATTATTATTATTAAAATTTAGTTATTAATGTATATAACATACTTGAATAATTATATTGTATAGGAAAATATCATAACAGCATATATTATATGAGTAATTTAATAATATGGCATTTTAATTGGGCTCGATTGTGAGTCGGAGCTGCACCCATATCCGGTGCGCACCCGACTCGATGCGACTCGGGTGCGGCAATAAAATAGAAGAGTCTGGTGACATAGGAAAGCACTTACTTAATGTATTTTAGAAGGCCCACAGTCTTATGTTTGTGTTGTGTCGCTAGGGTCACGGGTGTCAGTTCTGCCACCATAGTTTAACTTAGAAGGCCCACACGCTCACGGGTGTCCATGGACGTGCTAACTGCTAAGATGTGAGGGAAGAACGAGCTTACCAGTAGGGGACCGACCCGCCGAAGTCGAGATGCGGACGAGTTTTGTAATAGGTTCAGGCAGAATTTGTACAGTGGAAGATGACATGACATGACATGACCCACAAGCTTTGTCAGAATTTCAGCAAATGTCAACTTTTTTTACAAAACTTAGCTTTCAGTTTCACCTTCTCATTTCCCGTCTTTTCACAGCTATATCATATATGCTTTTTAAAAGATTGGTAAAACCTAAACATAGAAAAAGACTTGAAAACTTAATCTTATTTGGAGAATGGCTTTAATATATATATATATATATATATATATATATATATATATATATATATATATATATATATATATATATATATATATATATATATGTGTGTGTGTGTGTGTGTGTGTGTTTTTTATGGCTAAAAATTAAAATTGTATTGTTAGTATAGTCACATAGAACGAGTTTTTTTCAAAAAAAAAAACCTTAAAAAAACACAATAAATTAAATGGTGGTTTAAAACTTAAAAAAATGTTTAAAAAAAAAACATTAACAACAAAAAACCATGCTTTAGCCGCATTTTTTTCACTTTTTACATTTTTTAAAGTTTTTTTTAATGCCAAACATTTTTTTTGTCATTTTCTATTTTTTATTTGTTGCAAATCTACTTATTTTTTATGTTTGTCTTTTAGTTTCTCATGTATTTTATTGTCGAGTTGAAGTTGAAAGGTCATATGAATAGGGGTGGAGTCAAAATATTTTTTTTTTAAAGGATAGAAAATTATTTTCAAAATTTGCGCAAGGGATGAATAACAATTTTCGGATTTTTTATATATGCCAAGTTAAAATTTTTGAAAAACATACATATATATATATATTAAAAAGTATTTTCAAAATTGGTGAAAGCTTAGCCATCAGCTTGATTTTAGTGGATATTTGAACAACAAATGACAAATGACGTTATTCTAGAGTTGAAAAAAATAACTATAAGTTTACCTACAGTCCTAAAGCACCATTGTCCAAAATCTTTCACATGGGACTGCGAGGCTCCCAATTCTCTGCCAATACTGACCCATATCATGAATAAAGGCAAACAAATATTTGAAGATTATTTTACAAAAACAAGAGAAAAATATAAAAAAAATAAAACTTTAAAATGTTCATAAATTTTAAAATGACACTCTTGCTCAACCAAAACAATCAATTCGAATAAAGCTCATCCCGAGAACCTTGACCGAGTCAATATTTGCTATCAATTAAAACCAAGAAGTGGACAGCTAAATCGGTTGGTTCACATGGCATTGGTGGCACTTTTATTTGGTCAATTCACCGACAAGTACTTCTCAAATTATTTATTTTTTATATATTTTTTTTATTTATTTTATAAATATAATATTGCATTTTTGTTTACTCAGAGCGATTGAAGTAGTGGTCAATAACTCAATTCACCGCACTGACAGCCCAAGCAATTGGATTCATCATCTGTTTTTTATAACGTTAAAATGTGGAATTGATTTTTTTATTAAAATAAATGACATTAAATGTAAGAGCGGTCTTCCTTTATAAGTTTTTTCTTTAGAAAAAAAAAAAATGACAAAAAGTTCCTAATGTTTAAGTAAATGACAATCATCTATCTTGTTTGAAATCGAACTATGAAACTTTACTCAATGCTCTTTTAGCAATAATAACAAGTTGTTGTTATGTTTCATTAATATGCCTTAAAGATTGGAGCAGTTTCAGAGAAGAACACTCATGTATGAATCTACCTTAGAGGTAGGCATCTACTGCCAAACATGTTTTCAAAGATCACCAGAAGCAAAAGAGAGTGAAGAGAACAATGGATGTAGAATTAAAGTTTCAAAATTTTGACGAGAGGCAAAATATCATTTTTTTAATTTTTTTTATATGGAATAAGTGAATTTTTTTAAATTTTACATTTAATTTTTTTAAAAATTTAGGTGGGAACAAGCCCATGGGGCTACCCTGGCTCCGCCCCCGGATCGGACGACTTTGATCCCCAATATCCGAGGCGTCCAGACTCAGATGGAGACAAATAAGCACTTGTTAGAAAGCAAGTAAATATTGGTGTAAAGTTATAAAATATCATCATAAAAAAACTATCCTTCCCTTGGTGAAGAAAGATATTTTGTTTTTAGGGCACCTATCTGTCTCTTTATATAAAATCTTAGCGTTTTTTCTTTCATGAGTTTCTCTTTGAGAATTTTGCTCAACAGTTCAACTTATTTATTAACTTTGGAAATTTAGTGGTGATTTGTTATTTTCTCAAGCATTAGATTATTTATTTTTGTAATTTTTTTTCTTTTTCTTTTTTTTTAAATAAAACTCTTTATAGAGCTTTACAGCCAAGTTTTAATCCCAAATCAAGTTACCACTGGGTTCACCTTCTTGTGTGGCTGACTACAAGAACCCTTCATATAAGTTAACTAACACAAGTAGTTTAAAGGGGATGGATGAGAGTACAATAAGATCTAAATGGATCCCTAGATCTGGATCCAAATTAAAAGCAAACAATACATAAAAACTCAACATATGAAAATTGGATATGGATCTCATTTACATTCGCTCCGCCATCATATTTGGAGGCATTGCTATTGTTTATTGTACTGATCAATAGTTTGTGCAGTAAATGACAAATGATGTACAAGGCAAATTCCTGAGTGTGGTGCTGAGGTGGGCAGACAAGATTTTAAAAGTTGAGTGCATTTATGAATAATTTGTTGTTGCACTCTACATGTTAGAGGCCGACTTTTTCAAGCCTATTTGAGCAATGCCTAAGCTGACCAAGCAGCATATCCTTTTACTGGCTTGACCGGGCCATACATAATCATTCCGCAACACTGCCCATGTTTCGTTTTATCATCCACAATCACCTACTAAATTTCTCGATTTTGTTTCTTAATCTTAATCAGTGAAAAAATTGCAGGTATACTGTGCAGATCTATCAGGCTTGTAGATGAGATTTTATCAGATTTTATGTTTCATTTTGTATTTGATTTGCCTTTCTTTCGTGGGTTGCACTGCAACTTACGCATGGCAGATATCTAGCAAATGTGTTTGTAGAGGCGTTTGAAGATTTCACAAACTTCTTGTTATTTATGCAGCTATAAGTTCAGTACAATCTCTTATTCTTGTTGTTTCTCAATCTCCAAGGGCAACATCTATTGTCTGATAGATATATTTTCCTCAATTTGTCATGTTTTCTTTTCTACTATGTAGTTACAAGTTCAACATAATGTAGGCTCTTTAGTGAAATGAAAAGAGAACCCTCTTGTTGGCGTGTTTAATTTATGGGATTTCGGTGTGCAATCTATATATATATATATATATATATATATATATATATATATATATATATATATATATATATATATATATATATATATATATATATATATATATATATATATCAATTTGCTCCACCATTAATATGGCGTATCAGCTGATACGCTTTGGCTCATGTCAATATATTTTCTTATTTTTTAAAAATAATTTGAGATACTATATGTAGGCTGAAAAAAATAAAAAATCCAAACCTGCATGTTTATTGCAATATATATAGG
Organism: Nymphaea thermarum; assembly: GCA_011799765.1. Taxonomy (NCBI): domain Eukaryota; kingdom Viridiplantae; phylum Streptophyta; class Magnoliopsida; order Nymphaeales; family Nymphaeaceae; genus Nymphaea; species Nymphaea thermarum. The sequence continues at coordinate 12,253 of JAANDH010000983.1, forward strand.
GTAATTGTAGAAAATCTTCTTGCAAGACAAACCCAAAACATATTGATATTTAAAAGTTTTGATATTTGATTATGAAAAATATCAGTTTGGATATAAGAAACGACATCCGATCGAATTTAGAGTCAGATTTAAGTAAATGTTGACCAGATTCCGATTCAGATTTGGTCAGGATAATAGTTTTAATTCGAATAAATATCTTGTAATGAATGTCTGTAATATGGTTTGGATTAGATCTAACAGTTGGATTTGGATGTTAATTTAAAAATCAAATTCAGATCGGATTTGAGTTATGAATTCAGATTTTGGGTTTGGATACGATATCATTTTTTTTCATCCGAAATTCATATTTGAATCTAAATATATAGATATTTGAAAAAACGGAAATGGAAAGTATACATCTAATTCCAATTGTATCCTTAAGATTGCCTACAGCAAAGGAACTAAACAGAGAAGCCCTTCAAATTTGTTCATGGATTATTGAAAAATTTAAAGGAATAAAGGAAAAAAGAGTAAATTCATAAATGTGCCTACTTGTAATGGAGTTTATGTTGGGGCATTGCATTGTGAATTTGAGTGTTATAAAATTTAAACCCAAACTTATTATCGGTCTTTGTAGAAAGAAAAAAAAAAGTTCTAACTTAATGACAATAGGTAGATTCATGAAATACTATTGTTTTACAAATCAGTTTCAATTGTTCGAGAAATTTTTTTCGATTTTTCGATTTTTGGAACATATTCATAGAACATTACAACAAGTTTGCTGTCACCAAACACCTCTAAAAAATGTTCTTGATGGATCCGAAACTTAAAGCATAGGAAGGGAATGATGCGTACAAACATTATACGAAATTATCAGTTGACATCGTTTCCTAAATAAACATAAATTTTAAAAGTAATGTTGATATTGACAAGAAGTATGATCATTAACTTGGCATTGAAAAAAGACAGGAGAAATATTTAGATATTCTTATAAAAAAGAATGTATAAATATTAATTCTTACACTCCTTAAGGTAGATGTTGTCTTCCGTTTTAAAAACCGACGTTAGATTTTTATTTTTTATTTTTTAATATGGTATTAGAGCATGAAGATCCCCATATGGTGCACAAGAAACTAAAGAGCATTATGCAAGTGTTTAACGTTATTAAATAAAATTTTCACAATAAAATGAAGGTTATCATTGATAAAAAAATAATTTTGTGACCTATAAAGGAATTATATATATATATATATATATATATATATATATATATATATATATATATATATATATATATATATATATATAATAGCATTATTATCATCAAGGAGGGTCGTTGACTCGTTGCAAAAATAAATAAAAAATCAGTAGAAATGTTATGGAGGTGAAAATGGAAAGTGTTATGCAAACGATTTAACCTTATCAAACAAGATCTTCTCAACGAAAAAAATGTTATTATTGTTAAAGGTAATGTGGCGACTTTAAGGAAATGATATCTATAAAAATAAAGATGTAATAAAAATAATAATAAAATTGTTATCAACAAGGAGGGTCATCCACCTGAATTTGCAAGGAAATTGGGTTTCTGGAGATTATAAACTGTGAGTGTAAATATCAAATCTAACAATATTGATGTTTTGAAATGTAACTATCATTTTTGCTCAATATTAAAGAAATGTTATTGTTGGCGATCATTTTGCGATATATAAGGGAATGATATCTATAGGAGTAAACATGCCAACAAAAATAATAATAACATCGCTATTAACAAAGAGATACGTCAACCTAAACTTGTAAAAAAAATCAAAGAGATATCTAGATATTATTGTAAACGAAGAGTATAAATATCCAATCTCACACTACTGATCCTTAAGGCCCATGGTGGCCTTCCATGGTGGAAAATCACGTTAAAGGTGGCCTTAAAGAAGGTAACACGTTGATAAAGGTGGAGTTATACCGATGTACCAGACAAATGTTTAAAATTTTACTGTCAAAAATCTCACCAACCCAAGCATGATCATAGGTCGGGGTTAAGGCTGGGCATCAGGCCGGCCCGGGTCAACCCAACACCCGAAACACGAGCCCGTGCCCAGCCCGACCAGAGCCGAAGCAGTGGACGGAAAGTCCTTGTCCAAGCAGACCTCAACAGTGAGAGACTGAATAAGAAGTGGCAGAATCATGAAAATGTAAGAGATGATCTTAGCGAAGATGGAAGTGTAAAGAAGAAGCAGATGGACTGAGTCCACCAATTCATCGTAATGTTTCTTCTATTAGAGATAGACCACCCTCTTCTCATATTATGCATGGACCTGTAGGGAAGTTCACTCCAGATTTGCCTGCAAACATATCAGGGAGGCCAAGGCAAGAAGATGCTCAGGAGTTCGTAAGTTTCGTGATGGACCAGATGCATGATGAGTTATTAAAACTGGAAGGTCACCTGTCATTTTCGGATGGGGGAAGGTCATCATTGGTTTCTTCTGCTGAAGATGATGACTGGGAAACTGTTGGACCGAAAAATAAGACTGCAGTGACCAGAACTCAAAGTTTTGTGCCATCTGAGTTGAGTGATATATTTGGAGGGCAGCTACGAAGTGTCGTTAAAGCAAGAGGCAGTATGTTGGATGTTCAAACGAATGTCAAAGGAGGTTCCGATGCTAAGCCTGTCATTTCAGACAAAACAGAGACAGTTTCTGCTTCCTTGCAGAAATTGAATATAGTGGCGCTCAAATTTCTCATCCATCTGATGTTCATGGAGATGGCCGTATGTTGGTTTCAGGAGTGCTTCAGAAGCCAAAGTCTGAGGACCACGATGGTAATAGTGGGAGTAGTTCTCTACACGGCCCTGAGGATGGAACACCAAAATATGGAAGCAGCACGATCACTGGTGATATCATTTGCAGTAATTCCTTTGTTCACTCGTCAAACGGTCCGACTTCAGGAAAGGATGTAAACAGAGCATCAAATGGGATAGAAACATCTGTCAAATATGTGCAACCAAGAGGCTTAATAAACTTGGGGAATCTGTGCTTTCTTAATGCAACCCTTCAAGCACTTCTTTCATGTTCACTTTTTGTTCAGCTTTTACAGAAACTTATTGCTCGTGATATTCCCAAGACTGGATACCCAACATTACATGCATTTACTGAGCTCATTTCTGAGTTTGAAGCATCAAAGGATTTGAGTGCAAAAAAGAATGTGAGTGCTGTTGTTGATGTTGGAAAGCTATTTAGTCCAGCTATGTTTGAATCTGTCTTAAAGAAGTTCACTCCAGATTTGCCTGCAAACATATCAGGGAGGCCAAGGCAAGAAGATGCTCAGGAGTTCTTAAGTTTCGTGATGGACCAGATGCATGATGAGTTATTAAAACTGGAAGGTCACCTGTCATTTTCGGATGGGGGAAGGTCTTCATTGGTTTCTTCTGCTGAAGATGATGACTGGGAAACTGTTGGACCGAAANTTCTGAATTTTACCTGGAAGTACCAGTTGCTGTTCTAGTAAGGATGCTCCGCTCTGGTACAGAAACAACTGTTGTTGGTGCACTAAACGCTTTACTAGTGTTGGAAAGTGATGATGCAACCAGCTCGGAAGCAATGGCAGAAAGTGGTGCCGTCGAAGCACTTTTGGAACTTCTTAAGTCCCATCAATGTGAAGAAACAGCAGCTAGATTATTGGAGTCCTTGTTGAACAATGTGAAGATAAGAGAATCAAAAGCTGCCAAATCTGCGATTTCTCCCTTATCGCAGTACCTGAATGAACCTCCATCTCAAGTTCAACAAGCAAAGCTGTTAGTAGCACTTGCACTTGGTGACCTTTTCCAGAATGAGGCTCTTGCCCGTTCAACAGATGCTGTTTCAGCATGTCGCGCACTGGTGAACCTGATCGAAGAACAACCTACAGAAGAAATGAAAGTCGTAGCAATTTGTGCTTTGCAAAATCTTGTGATGTACAGTCGCTCAAATAAAAGGGCTGTTGCTGAAGCAGGTGGGATTCAAATTGTGATTGACATCGTTAGTTCAAGTGAACCCGAGACGTCAGTGCAAGCTGCAACATTCAAGAAGGAATGGATGAAAATATGGCTGAACTTTCAGCCATGCCACAATTACATGCAGATGCAATGCGTCTCCTATGAGAAACGTATTCAGGAGCTTGAACAGAGGTTATTTGAACAGTATCTTCAGGGGCATCATGTAACGGATGAGAAAAATGCATCTCAGTCATCATTGAAGAATGATAATTATGGTTCAGTTATATCTGCAGGGACAGAAGGACAAGGCCCCTATGGTTCTTCTGATCCCATGGACGAGGTCTCCCGCACCTCAGCTCCAATAGATGCTAAGGAAGACCATTTGACTGGCCAGCTAACTAAGCTTCAAGAAGGAATGGATGAAAATATGGCTGAACTTTCAGCCTTGCCACAATTACAAGCAGATGCAATGCGTCTCCTATGAGAAACGTATTCAGGAGCTCGAACAGAGGTTATCTGAACAGTATCTTCAGGTGCATCATGTAACAGATGAGAAAAATGCATCTCAGTCATCATTGAAGATTGATAATTATGGTTCAGTTATATCTGCAGGGACAGAAGGACCAGGCCCCTATGGTTCTTCTGATCCCATGGATGAGGTCTCCTGCACCTCAGCTCCAATAGATGCTAAGGAAGATCATTTGACTGGCCAGCTAACTTAGCTTCAAGAAGGAATGGATGAAAATATGGCTGAACTTTCAGCCTTGCCACAATTACATGCACATGCAATGCGTCTCCTATGAGAAACGTATTCAGGAGCTTGAACAGAGGTTATCTGAACAGTATCTTCAGGTGCATCATGTAACAGATGAGAAAAATGCATCTCACTCATCTTTGAAGAATGATAATTATGGTTCAGTTATATCTGCAGGGACAGAAGGACCAAGCCCCTATGGTTCTTCTGATCCATGGATGAGGTCTCCTGCCCCTCAGCTCCAATAGATGCTAAGGAAGACCATTTGACTGGCCAGCTAACTAAGCTTCAAGAAGGAATGGATGAAAATATGGCTGAACTTTCAGCCTTGCCACAATTACATGCAGATGCAATGCGTCTCCTATGAGAAACGTATTCAGGAGCTTGAACAGAGGTTATCTGAACAGTATCTTCAGGTGCATCATGTAACAGATGAGAAAAATGCATCTCAGTCATCATTGAAGAATGATAATTATGGTTTAGTTATATCTGCAGGGACAGAAGGACCAGGCCCCTATGGTTCTTCTGATCCCATGGATGAGGTCTCCTGCACCTCAGCTCCAATAGATGCTAAGGAAGATCATTTGACTGGCCAGCTAACTAAGCTTCAAGAAGGAATGGATGAAAATATGGCTGAACTTTCAGCCTTGCCACAATTACATGCACATGCAATGCGTCTCCTAAGAGAAACGTATTCAGGAGCTTGAACAGAGGTTATCTGAACAGTATCTTCAGGTGCATCATGTAACGGATGAGAAAAATGCATCTCAGTCATCATTGAAGATTGATAATTATGGTTCAGTTATATCTGCAGGGACAGAAGGACCAGGCCCCTATGGTTCTTCTGATCCCATGGATGAGGTCTCCTGCACCTCAGCTCCAATAGATGCTAAGGAAGATCATTTGACTGGCCAGCTAACTTAGCTTCAAGAAGGATTGGATGAAAATATGGCTGAACTTTCAGCCTTGCCATAATTACATGCACATGCAATGCGTCTCCTATGAGAAACGTATTCAGGAGCTTGAACAGAGGTTATCTGAACAGTATCTTCAGGTGCATCATGTAACGGATGAGAAAAATGCATCTCAGTCATCATTGAAGAATGATAATTATGGTTCAGTTATATCTGCAGGGACAAAAGGACCAGGCTCCTATGGTTCTTCTGATCCCAATATCTCGCTCTCTGAGATTTCCCATCGCCATTGGAGATAATTTTGTATCCGCTGCCAAAGATTTGAGGGGAGAGGATGTGTGGAGGTGCCATCATCTCCGACTTCATCCCGAACACTGCTCGTGGAAGGAGGCTCGCCGCCGAGCAGTTTCTGCGCGGTGTCCCCGACTACCATGCCTCCAAGCCCGTCAAGCAGCCCGTGATCGGCGTCGATGACGACTTCGAGGCTGACTTCCGTGAGTTCAAGGACGAGTCCGACGAAGAGGAGGAGGTCGTCGACATCAAGCCCTTCTCCTTCTCGAATCCCGCCTTTTCCTCGTCCTCCTCCGGTAAGAATGGCGCTCGCCCTTTCCTAAAACATTACAAAGATGATTCTTTTGTTTTTTTGTTACTTTCGCTATGTTTTCTCTTGAAGCTGCTCCCTTGAATGTTGCAATGCCAAATCACTCTTGTGAAAAACAGTTTTCGGTGCTAACTGCCACTTTTATTTGGCAAATTCTTTTTTCTGAATGGCACGAGTTCATACCAATCCCAATATGGTGCATGTTTTCTAGCATCACAGCTCTTTGTGGTGGTATTGGATCTCATGATTTGGAGAAGCAAATAAATGCTTGTGCCTCACACCAGTTTAGGATGCTTTTTTTCTTTTTGCTTCTCTTTCTTTTCCAGCTTGCTGCGGTGTTTCATATTGGTGCCTGCAAATTCATTAAGCATGACTGCTTTCCTTTTTCTGCAACAGTGTCATGCTGTACTTTTGTATGATAACATTCTGTTGGTGATTCTTTTTTGCACTTTTCTGAATTTTATTTCAGCTCTGCCAATGAGAGCGAGGATGACATTGGTACAGAACTTCATGTCTGTATTCGGGTTCTTGCTGACAAAG